>PVJN01001620.1:0-135967 GCA_004026805.1 Lasiurus borealis
AAATAATAAAATACTTTAAAAGAGGAGGAACAAAAATATGATTTTGAAAGAACTCAATCTTACATAAAACGAGTTTTTTATAAAAAACCATCTGAGTCATTATGATCTCACATGAAGTGAAATTCACTGAAATCTTAATGCAACCATTATGGTTCTTCCAATGAAATCATAATTGTATGTTCTGAAGCCATCATGGTGTATCGTGTCAATGCATACTAAGGGAGTTCTCAGGCACAGACCATTGACATGATAGACTATAATGATGCTTTCAGACCTGCTATGGTCCACTGTGTCAATGCATACTAAGGGAGCCTTTAAGGCACTGATCCGAGCCTGCAGAGTACTTCTTCACTGTGGGGAGAGGGATAGTCTTATGAATATTTTGATGAAAAGCTGGTCGTTTGATTTCATTCATTTTTAATAAGCTTTACAGTGATACAGTGATTAGTATGCATTATGCTAGCGTAGGGTTCAGTTTTCATTTAAAAATATGTTAACAGTTATAATTTTCCCAAGATGCATGATATCTTAATTGAGCGAGCAGTTGTCTGTATGAAGGACAAGAGCACCTTGTAGGGTTCATTGGTATAGTATTTCATTGCAGCCTCCCCACCTAATCATCTAGAATCATGGCCAACCACTAACAAAAAATATAGAAAATATTTCCTAAACAATATATCTCTATTTGTAATTTATTCCTGGGAACTCTGGATCACAAAACATGAAGCATTTTTCTAAATTAATTTGTAAATGGAGAAGAGAAATTCAAATACATTTTCAGGAAATAACAAAAGTGTTAACTTTGGGGAACAAAATCTAGTCATTTTACAAAGTCTTATTTATCCATCCATGACCATATGAATCCCTTTTCTTCACTGTGGAAGAACCTGGCATTGAATTGCACAGATGAGCTCTCATGTTGTCCTGATTTTTAAATTTGCTTGCTTAAATACAAGCTATAACTACCTTTCAATATTTTGTAATTAACTAAAATGGTTAAATGATTTAAGGAATCAAATTTAATACTGAAAGGCTAATAAAAGTTAGAAAATTAGTAAACTTTTTTGCAGAGTTTTATGCCTTGCTTTTTTTTAAGTGTGGACCTTGTCCAAATTTGTTGTTTCTCTGTTCCACCAATACATATTTCTTTCACTTCTTTCCCTTTACATGACTTTACTATTCATATGGACTATTTTCTTCACCTATTTATAACCTCAGCTGAATGTCAGATTATTCTTTTCAAAGTTTTAATTTATAACTGTGGTTTCCTATAATGAATTACTTTATCAGTAGCCTCTCAAGGAATACAGTGCTGTCATCTATACTAATAATAGAGGAATATTCAAATTGTCTGGGACACCATCACAGTAACTGTAACAACCAAATAGCAGGCTGCATGGGACAATGAAGCTGGCAGGGGAGTTAGTGAAGGATGACCAAACAACTGAACAGCAGAATGCCTGGGGCAACCAGGCTAGAAGGGGGGTTAGTGAGGAATGACCAGATGACTGAACAGCAGGCTGTATGGGGTGACCAGGTTGATAGGGTGGGAGAGAGGGGGTAACCAGGCTGGCACAGGAGGGCAGTTGGGGGCAACCAAGACTGCAGGTGGGGCAGTGGGGGTTGACCAGGTCACCAGGGGAGGTTAGTTAGGGGATACTGGCCAATGGGGAGGCAGTTGTGGGTGACCAGGCCAGCAGAGTGGAGCAGTTGTGGGTGACTAAGTCAGCAGTGGAAACAGTTGGGGGCAATCAGGCTGGCAGAGGGGGATGGTTGGAGGCAACCAGCATGGCAGGGGACAGAAAGGGGTAACCAGGCCAGTAGAGGGGGCAGTTAGGGGTAACCAGGACAGTAGGGGGGGGAAGAAAATTAGGGGAGACCAGGCCTATTGGGGGAGTTAGGTGTGATCAGGTAGGTGAGCAGTTAGGAAACAGTGGCCCCAGAGGGATATCTGAGGGATCCTGAATTGGAGAGGGTGCAAGCTGGGCTGAGGGACACCCCCATGCATGAATTTTGTGTACTGAGCCTCTAGTATAGAAATAAAGTCTTATAATCCAACTCATTTAAAACCCCAAATAAATTAAAGTCAAATGATAATTTTTATTGAGAAGGTTCTAGTGTATCCCATGTCATAGAATTAGTTTTATTTTTGTTTGAAAGGCTTTCCATCACTAGACCTACCAATGGCTTAGATATAGTAGGATTAAGACTTAAGACAGATTAATAATAATAATAATAATAATAATAATAATAATAAAATAACAATAATATCTCAGTTATTTTCTATCTGCCTAACCAGATCTCCACTTTATCTGATCTACTCTGTGTCATGGTGGGTTTTATCAACTCATGCTCCTTGCACTTTGGTCTCTCGTTGATTGCAGTTAATGGGAGATATAAGCCAGAAATAAGAGGGAATGAGAAAGCAGCCAACTGTTTCTTCCTCTGCTCCTTTCTTCTTCAATTTAGCAATCTGGCAGTGGCTGAGACTCAGCTTTCAGACTCCAACAATAATAAAGGTCAATAGGTAGAAATGGCTTCCTGCTTCTAGTCCCTGGGCATGTAACACATGTAAATGGTGTCAGCATATAACACATGTAAATGGTGTCATCATTTAAAACCTTCAGTTAATCATTTTAGTAAAATTGTCTTTCCTATTGAGAGTATTATTTTTTAAGTATATTTTATTGATTTTTTAAAGAGAGAAAGGGAGAAGGATAGAGAATTAGAAACATCAATAAGAGACATCAATCGGCCACCTCCTGCACTCCCTCCACTGGGGATGTGCCTGCAACCAAGATGCATGCCCTTGACCAGAATCAAACCTGGATCCTTCAATCTGCAGGCCAATGCTCTATCCACTGAGCCAAGCTGGTTTCGGCTTGAGACTATTATTGATAAAATAAATGCCACACCAAAACAGGTTCCCAAGAATCAGGCATATCAAGATGACTTTCTGGTATTGGTTACACTCACTGGGAATATAGCATTATTGTGGAATTATTCTTCATGACCACAAATTGTCTCTAATAATTTGCTTTGTTGGCCCATTGTAGCCTATATTCAAAAGTGTCCTAGATCAATCAGGTTGAAACTCAAGAATATCTTTCACAGACCAGATAAGCTTAAGTATAAACACTTGGAGGCAAAAAGCAGCTGCTTAATATGCCATCCTGATTTTATTAGGATCAATCACTCAGTCACTGTCTATGCATACCATCTTCCATATTCCTTTCACCAAGGCACTGAGAAATGCATTGTTGAGAGAAGTACCAACATCCTTTAGGAAAATTTTGCACGCTATGTGTTGTAGTATGATGGTAGGTATGCAGCTTTAGCACTGTATTTCATGATTTCCTGAGAGAACAGCACATAATCATCTGTGGCAAGGTAGGAGCAATTGCCACAATAAGCCACAGAGAACAATTGGTAATCAGAGTGCTTTGATATCCTGGACTTTTAACAATTACTAATTGATATCAGAGTCATTAGAAATAAATAAATGTGGAATCTACTAAGATGCCAGATTCTTTTTACCAGATCAGTGCATCACAGCTTCTGGGTGTGTTGGATGCAGAGAGTTCACAGATGCTCCCTCTCAAGAGCTATGGCCTCTGCTGAACCCGTTACTTTTGTCCTCTTGAGAGTGTTGCCCTCTTTTTCCTGGGGGGAAGGGGGTACTATGATAGGTTTAGAGGTACCATGTTATGATGCTATTAAAGTCCAGCTCCCTTGACTAAATAGTGAGATGGATTCTGTGGCACAAATCATGATACAAAGTTGCCAAAAAGATAAGTCTAAAAGGTAGATTCAGGCTGAGATCATTCCTGGCATAACTTGTTTTCCCACATTATCCTGCTTGCTTTACTCCTTTCCTCAAAATAATACTCAATTCATTGCAAATTCTTGGAACCTTATTCCATATTCTCCTTTTTGACAACTTCCCTTGAAACAGTTTCCTGGCATAAACAATAAAAGCATCTTGCCTCCTAGATATCAAAGAATATTCTTAATTCTAATCAATGAAGACAATTAGAAGCATTTCACCTTCAATTTCTAGGAAGAAAAAAATACTTTTCTATCTTACAGTATAACAGAGTTCAAGATGACCTTTGTCAACAAAGTAAAGGAATAATTTTGACACTGAACCAGAAACTCATTTTTTAAAAAATATATTTGTATTGATTTCAGGGAGGAAGGGAGAGGGAGAGAGAGGTAGAAACATCAATGAGAATAGAGAATCATTAATTTGGTTGCTTCCTGGATACCCCCCCTCCCCCCCGCTGGGGATTGTGCCTGCAACATGTGCTTGACTGGGAATTGAACTGTGGCCTCCTAGTTTGTAGGTCGATGCTCAACCACTGAGCCACCCAGCTGGACAAGAAACTCTATTTTTTTTTTTTGTAGAAGTACAGCAACCAGCTCATGTTCACAGATCATCTCGCTGGTTGCTGGCCTAGTGATATTCCCAATTACATTAAAGTAGCCCATCTGTATAATGGTGGAATGGCTACTAAATGCCTGGTTATGGTGCCAACTAGGGGAATGCATCTTGTACAACAGTAATACTGCTCTGCAAGATTCAGAATAAGTTTTAAACTAAAATCTACATATGCTGGTATCTCTCTCTCTCTCTCTCTCTCTCTCTCTCTCTCTCTCTCTCACACACACACACACACACACACACGTGTGTGTGTGTGTGTGTGTGTGTGTGTGTGTTTATACTACTTACAGAAGTTGTACTTCCTGCTTTAATTTGCATGTCTATAACCTTAGGTATGACATGTTTGAAGATCCTAGAGAAGAATGTTTTCATGAAGAAATATAGTCATTCTTCCTGTAATTTTGAAGCTGATACTATCTCAGGCTATTTTGGCCTCCATATGCTACTATACTATAAACACAGGAGAGGGTTATTGATTTGGCAGAAGTGAACAATCCCAGTTACGAAAGGGAAATTGAGTAACTATTGTATAATAGGTAAAAGAAGCTTGTTTTGAAATGAATAATCACTGACAGATATTTTAGCAATCCACATCCAATAATAATGACCAAAAGTTAAATTGCAGCAACCCACTGAGGATAGGATAATTAAGACCTTGGATCTCACAGAAATGATGACTAGAGTCATTCTTCTGTGTAAAGAAACCAGATCACTGGAGTTGCTGACAGAGGTTAAGGGGAACATAGAATAGATGAGGTAAGAAGAAAGCAATGGTTATTAAGTTAGACTTTATGATCTGCTATAGTAGGCATTGTTACAGCTATATTTTATGTTAAGTATTTGTTTCTTTTTGTCCTTTTCCTGTCTTCATATATGAACTGTAATTGCTATGGATGGTGTTACAATTTATGTTCTAGATGGCAGTCTGACTAAAATGACATCATCCTATGATGGCATGATGGTTGAAAGGACCTCTTAGGGCATAAAATATACTTATCCAAATAAAGGGCACAAATGGATGCTGAATGACAAAAGGAATAGAATGTTTTGGTTGTAAAATGTTATTTCCTACTTCTATTCCTCATATAATCTCTGTTCCTCTGTGCTCCAAGCTACTGGCAGCTGCTTCCTAAGCACTGGTATTGTTAGTTCCTCTTTTCCCTCTTCAGGCCAAGGAATAGTAATGACTTATTACTGTTGCTAACCCATGAGCATCTATCTCATATTCCTTATTGGCTCCCACAACTTTCAATAGATTCTCCACCAACTTCTCTTCAGGTAAATATATCTCAGAGGAACTCTTTTGCTTGTTGGGATTATAACAAATACAATGTATTGGCCATTGATGAGTCAGGCACTTTTTCAAATTTATTACATGTCTTCTTGATAAATCACAATCTGATAAGTCAAGAACTACTACCACTTTCCCATTTTTACCAATGATGAAAATGAACCACTGATGGCCAGCTTTTTGCCCAATATCATACAAATATTGTGAAAGATATTGATGATTATAATAAAGATTGAATCAGGACAATGTGACTCAAGCCCATAATGTGGTTGCTTAAAATATACATATATTTGCCGAGACTGGTTTGGCTCAGTGGATGGAGCATCGGCTTGCGGACTGAAGGGTCCCAGGTTCGATTCCGGTCAAGGGCATGTACCTTGCTTGTGGGCACATCTCCACTGTGGGGCGTGCAGGAGGCGGCTGATCGATGTCTCTCTCTCATCGATGTTTCTGACTTTCTATCTCTCTCTCTCTTCCTCTCTATAGAAAATTAATAGAATATATTAAAAAAATATATATATATATTGGATGTGTAGCTTCTGTGCAGATTGAGGGCCCTTTAGAAATAGAAAAGTTTATTTGTAGAAAAAATAAAAATTAATCAAGGAACAAAGTTTCTCCAGACTAAAATTCTTTCTACCAGCAAGTATAAACACTGAAATTTTGCACAGTATGCAAAATATAAGCACCTTAGCATGTTTTGTGTTCTATTGATAGCATAATCTGAGCTTCTCAATTGACTAAATTATTTATGGGTAACTTTTATATCCTCAAACTTAAAAGGAGTATTTGACATTATTATAAGTTCTCCTCTACTAAAAATTATTTTTTATACTTAATTTGGTGACATTTTTCTTCATTCTTTTATAAAATTTTTTCCCATCATCATTTATCTCCTTTATGCCCTCTTCCACCTCCCCCACCCCATCCCCATAGTCACCACATCGCTGTCCATGTTTATGAGTTCTCTCTCTTTTCTTTTTTTGCTCAATCCCTCCAGACCCCAATTCCCTCTGGCCCCTGCCAAATTGCCTGCCTGCTCTCTATCTATGAATCTATCTCTATTTTGCTTGGTAGTTCAGTTTGGATTATAAAATGCCTGGAGCTTTGACCTTATTCACTAAATTCCATGAATGAATAAAATCATATGGTTCTCCATTATTTCCTTCAGCTTCTCTGGTTTTTCTGCTATTCTCAAACTTTCCCAATTTCATATTGTAATTCAAATTTTTGGAGCTCATGACTTTATTGAGGAGCCTCTAATGGTTCTTACTTTTGTTTTCTCTCTTCTCTTGTCCTCTCTTTCCTCCTCTGTCATTTTAACTTCATGCTTTGCATTAGGATTTTTTTTTAAATATATTTGCTTACTGATTTTGTCATCAAAGTAACATTAGAACTAGGAACTCAGATTGCAGAAATCTACAATCTGGTAGACATACACCTTCAACATTTCCTCATCTGTAAAACCAAATTAATGGGTTAACCCATATTTTTAAGATCTATTCATGTTTTTATATTTCTGCTTTTCTACTAGCCATATATATATATATATATCAACAATATTATACTTGTTCTTAAAGTAAATAGCCAAGGAGCAGAAAATTAGTCAAGTAGTCTCTGGATAATGATGAAAAGGCATAAAAGAAAATTTTTGCTTTTTTTAAGAATAAAAAAAATGATGTCATTCAAGAGACCATTTTTATAGCATGACCAAAAACTTTATTTTAAAATCATCTGAAATTTATTATCTATGTAGGATTAGTGAGAGACTGAAACTATTTCAGAGAAAATGAATGAATCACTGTAGGTATCTTCCCTTACTGTAGCTAAAAATAGACTGCTTGAGCTCACTCTTGGTTGAAGATATAGTATCTCATAAGTATCTTTGAATCTGAAGCTCTGCTAAATAATAGTTCATAGTCAACATTTTTGATACATTACACATAAAATAATCATTAATAGTAAAATTGCATATTTGTTCAAGTTATAAGTAAAGATTTTGAAGAGTTTTGAGACATAACATAAAAATTATAGTATAATCCTAGAAGGTATGGCTCAGCTGGTTGGAGCATCCCCTTATACACCAAACGTCATGGGTTCGATTACCAGTCAGGGCACATATTTACAACGTGGGGTTCAATTCCTAGTTAGGATGCATAAAGGAAGCAACCAATCAATTTCTCTCTCTCTTCCCTTCTCCTTTCCACTTTAAAAATCAATAAAAATATAGTATATGTACATTTTTACAAAACAATTATGAATAATTCAAGATAAATCCAAAATTGCCACCTGAGAATTAAACAAGAAGAAAAAGTAAAAATATGAGCATACCATCTATTTCAAAATACTTTTCATCATCATTCCATTAATAACTTTGTTCCATCTTATTTTTCTTGTTTTTCCTTTATTATCATTCTCTTCTCTCTTACTGCTTCCCTTAAACATGATTTGATCTTTCTAATTCTTTCTCTTCCACTTTACTTTCTTTTCGTTTTTTGAAGGATTTCCCATTATTGTCTAATTTCCTTTAAATTCTCAACCTTTATTTTTATTATGCTTTGCAAAAATAGGAAAGGCTAAATTTAATGATTATTGTACTTGTCAAATGTAGTTTTGAATGGAATATTTTGGTCATATACATTAATGTTACCATTTTGTTTAAATGTTATAGATAGTAGATTAAAGTAAAAGCATTTTGAGACTTTTAACATAAGGCTTATGTTTTTAAATAATTATGTGTCAGCCTGGCCAAAGAAGAGGATTGAGGTTCTGATGAAAGAGAGGTACCAAAGATCAAGCTGGCCTGCTTCTCAATGCTGCCCTGCCTGAGCAAACTGGCAACTCATAAATGCTTTGGATGATGGTGCACTCAAGAAATGTGTGCATGGGAGGCTAGTTTGCTGCTGTGTGTGGCCAAAGAGTTATTCTTGCCAGCTGCTGAGTCCAGTAGTCATGGAGCTGCTCTTGGCAGGAGCTTTCCTGGAGCAGGAGATTTGGGAAGAATTCCTGTGCATATGGACTGGCATGTTGCTAGCTATCACACTGGGAAATAAAGAAGATAATATTTCTAATGAACTTCCTGTCACTGTCTGGACTTTGGAGGTAAAGAAGAATGTAGATTCATATCAGGATGTAGGGCATGTCCCACTGAGCCCCATTCTACTAAAAAAAAAAAAAAGAAAAGAAAAAAAAAGACTTACATTGCTTAATAAGGGAAGGCTAAAAAAATAAAGTGAATTTTAGAGAGAAAAAGAGAGAGGTACATAGTGTAGGCATAGGAAATTAAGGTAGAACTATACAATATTTGTGCTAATGTTAGAGTGAATTTATGTATGTAACAAGGATACTTTTCTTTTTCCTATGAACCTATTAGCATTAGGTAGTTTACCCATTCAGATTAGGTAATTACTCAATTATCTTTACCACTAAAGGCCCAGTACATGGATTCAAGCACTGGTGGGGCCCCTTGGCCTGGCCTGTGGGGATTGGGCTGAAACTGGCTCTCCGACATCCCCTAAGGGATCCCAGATTGCAAGATGGTGCAGGCCAGGCAGACAGAACTTACTGATGTATGATTGGAACTGGGGAGAACTATGGGAGGGCTCCAGGGTGTGTCTGGTCTGTCTCACCCAGTCCTGATTGGGGCCAATCCGTACCGATCAAGGCCCTCTTGCCCCGTTTCGATCAGGGCCAGCTGTCAGAGAGGACTGTGAGAAGGCTCCAGGGTATGTCCAGCCTGTCATGCCCAGTCCCAATTGGAGCCAATCGGGACCAGCCAGCTGGGGAGAGGCCCCCAGAAGTTGGCCAGCTGGGGAAGAACTGGGGGAGGATTCCAGGGTGTGTCTGACCCATCTTTAGTCTCAATCAGTCTTACCCCATCAGCAAGCTAACCTAATGGTTTAAGCATCTGCCCCTAGTGTTCAGTGTGCATCATAGTGACTGGTCGAACAGTCAAAAGGTTAGACACTTAGCATATTAGGCTTTTATTATATAAGATAGTTGTGGTTTTGTTTCTCCTCCTCACACCTTTCTCCCTCTACCCTTTACCTGAATAATTAAAAGCAATATAATTGTACTGAGATAAGAATGAGGCAGTTTACCATGAAGTATGAACTGGAGAATTGGTTGTGTGGGATAAGGACTAAGTAATGAAGGTGGTTTTGTTGGTGACAAAAGATACTACAATGTCATATTTAACAAAGTTACAAAGAAATAGTTAATATTATTTAATACACAGTCCATAATACAATTTCCCTGATTTTTTTACAAATAACATTGTTGAAGTATATTATATGTATCAGGTTCCAAATAAGTTTCACACAGTCTATTTGGATGTTCTATCATTTATATCTGATAACTCAAATATTCTCTTAAGTTTGATGATTCAAATAGAACTTCAACATTGGTTAAATATCATCTTTGGTTTAATATTTATGAATTACTTGCTATATGATATGTGCATTTTAAATAAACTAAAAATTTTTAAGAGATGAAGCAATATATTATCTATAATAATAAAAGCAAAATATGCTAATTAGACCAGACAGTATAATGACCTTCTTGACATCATTTTGAATTTTCTTCCAGATGAAGCCTTAGTGGCAAGGGCCAAGGCAGAGGTGGATAGGGTAAATCAGGCACACATGCAGACGGATGAGTGGTTAGGAGCCAGGTTCCATATTGCGAGAGGGAGCAGGTTGAACTGAGAGACCCTCCCCCTACCGTGCATGAAATTCATGCACCAGGCCTCTAGTTATCTATAATCTGAGAGATAATTAACTCAAAAAAATTGGGGAGGATATGTGAAACTTATTAAAAATATTTTAAACTTTTAAAGTTAAAAGTTCTTTAAAGAAAATGTGTACATACATTTAAAATATATTTAAACTTATGTAAATAAGTTTATATAGATTTACATACACTTAAATCCTATCTAATAAGAGAAACACGAAAATTGATCATGCATCTGCTATGCCCACAAGCCAATCAGGAGTGAGTATGCAAATTAACCCAACCAATATGGTGGTTAATTCACATACCCAGGTGCAGAGTGAAGACTGAAGACAGAGTAGAAGGAAGCAAAGTATTGCAGAAGGGAGCGAAGCTTCGGAGAAGCAAGCAGGGGGGCGGAGAAGAGAGAGAAACAGGCAGGGTGGAGGACATGGCTTCAGGAAGCCCTATTCTTGCAGGAATCTTCCTGTATGACCCAGTAAAAAGAATCCAATTAGTAGAAAATGACGATCATCCACCTCAGTGATGAGTGTGCACACCCATTTATTTCAATATGTAAGTCAATAAAAAACATGTTTCTAGCAGAGTTTGTATTAGAAGAGAATGTATAGTGTTAAACTTTTAAAGAAAACAAAAAAATCCCCCCAAAATCAGATTCAGATTCCTAAATAACACATCCTTATAAAACTTAGAGATCAATCTTTACTTGTTGATTTTAAAATATTGCAAATATTATATGTGGTAGAGGATCAACATTTTTTGTTATAATTTCTCATAGTATTAGAAGTGATCTATGGAATATACCTAATGTGGTTGGAGAATAAGGACAATTTCCTCATACTATTTAGAACATTTAAAGCACAATTTGAGATGGGGAGGAAATTCAGATATTTTATGAACAGGCTTAACATACAATATGCAATTTTTTGTCTGTCTCATAGCACCAATAAGGAGATAACAGAACTCACAAACTCCTTTACAATAGGATAAATGACTGTTGTATTATAATTGAAAACAAAGCTACAGATACAATTCAAAATTTCTTTTAATGCTTGCAAATATATTGAACATTGTTCCTTGTTTTAGAAGCAACTTTAATTTGCACTGAAAATTCTATTAGCACGATGGTTTGTAAGACTATGTATCTTTTAGCATAAATGTATATTTTTTCCAGGGAAAGTGTTTACTAAATTCATGAGACCAGCACTATCTCTGCTGCTACATTAAGGTACAAGGCTTATACCTTATCCATAAAAACATTCACTTCAGAAACTCATCTTATGGGAAAATTTTTAGCTTACAGCTTCCAAAAAAGCTTTTGTGCATATTTTATGTATATATATCCATGTATATTCAAATGCATTTAACAGTTTTTAAAACTTCTTTCTGGGAATCATAAAGCACTTTTTCTAACAAATATTTAAATGAATATCAGAGAGCTCATAAATGTATATTATTGATGGATTATTAAGCAATAGTTGTTATCCTTTTTTGTTTCTAAAATGTCCTTATATTTGTTTGGATGAACTTTCTAAATACCACCAAAAATCATAATTAAAGAGAAACTAAGGAGGACTTAGATATCTATCTTAACTTCTTATGTAAACTCAGACATTTTTTCTATATTTTCCTAAATGTATTGTAGATATATATGTTATGAAATTGAACAAAACATTGTGTTTACATTATATTGATCATATGACGTATTCTAATCATTGTTTAAATAATATTAAGTGTTAATGAGTGTAATTATCATATGCACTAATAAAAGAGACACATACAAATTAGCATTAGTCCACTATGCTACCATCCAATCAGAGTGAGTATGCAAATTAACCTGAAAACATGGTAGAAGCCCCGTTCCCTGCCACTCTGGGCCTGTGAGTGTCAAAGAAGTTAAGCACCAGCTCCTGAGGCTGTCTGTGGCCTGGGAGACAGAGAAGCAGCCTACCCCACAGTCCCAGGCTCCAGCACTTGGAGCTTCAGGACAGATGAAGCCACCTGCCCACCATCCCCTGTGACTGCAGCTGGTTTGGGTGCCTATGACTGACCAGAGGAAGGGAAGCCTGGATCCTGGGTGCCTGTGGTTGGATAGAAGAGGGAATGCTGGGTCCCAAATGTGGGATTGAGGCAGATGTGGTTAGGGACAATTAAGCCAGCAAGGAAGCAGTTAGGGACAATCATGCTGGCAGGGAAAAGAAGTTAAGGGCAATCAGGTAGGCAGATGAGCAATTAGAAGCCAGCAATTCTGGACTGTGAGTGGGATGTCTGACTGCCAGTTATCCCCTAAGGGGTCCTGGATTGGAGAGGGTGCAGGTTGAGCTGAAGGACACTCTTCCCCACAACCATGCATGGATTTGTGCACCAGGCCACTAGTAACTCCATACTATGGGGACTGTTATTGATGCCAAAATTTCTGTTCGGGTCTGAATTCATTGTCTTACAAAATCAAAGAATGAATTTGTGGACAAACATGGTTAGTGGGAGCAAAGTTTATTTATTTATTATTATTATTTTTTTAATATTATTGATTTTTTTACAGAGAGGAAAGGAGAGGGATAGAGAGTAACAAACATTGATGAGAGAGACATCAATCGGCCACCTCCTGCACGCCCCCCTACTGGGGATGTGCCCACAACCAAGATATATGCCCTTGACTGGAATCGAACCTGGGCCCTTTCAGTCTGCAGGCTGACCCTCTATTCACTGAGCCAAACCAGTTTTGGTGGGAGCAAAGTTTATTGAGAGATAGACTGATTCCCTGTAGCAAGGAGTAAGAGGAGGGAGGCCCAATGCAGCCTTCTTTGTCTCAGTTTCCAAAGCCCCATGCTACTCAAGGCAGTCCTGTAAAAGGGTTAGCTGGGGCTCCAAAAGTAGGCCAATGCCCAGAGTTTGCATTCCATTTTGCAGCAGGGAGTAGTTTAACATCTAGGCTAGTTAAAGCCTATCTTAATCCACTTGTGCAGTCCTACATGGCTTATGGCAGGTGAGCAGGCCCTATGCCACAGGACAGGCAGGAACTCATTGCACCAGAAAGAGAAGAGGAATAAGTGAGTGTGCTTTTTGTCTATGGGTAGATATACTATGAGTGGTCAGATTATTATGATCTCTGAATGCAGAATAATCTGGCCACTCAGTGTATATCCTATATAATAAAAGGCTAATATGCAAATTACCCCCTGATTAGGAGTTCGACCAGCAGACAGGATGACCATCTGCTAACCACTCATGTCTGTGTGTGTGTGTGTGTGTGTAATTAGAGGCCTAGTGCATGAATCTGTGCATAGGCTGGATCCTACCTATGCACAGATTCATGCACTAGGCCTTTAATTACACACACACACACACACACACACACACACACACGCTGAGTGGCCAGATTATTATGTGTTCAGAGGTTGTAATAATCTGGCTACTCATTGAATTTATTATCAGCTCCTGTGGCAGAGAATTTGTCCTTTCAAAGAATTCTGCCTCCACAACATCCTTGGGACTGGTTATATGCCTCACTGCATTATGATTGATTATCTGCAAGCCGCCTATCTTATCAACAGCCATACGTTTTAAAGCTCAGGTCTCTATGTTTCCTTCTTTCCCCACCAAGCTGGGTTGTCTTAGCAACTCTTTCCTAGCTGGGTTCTATTCTAGGTCCTTTTGTTTGTTTCTGTGGTGCAATCAGCAAACTACATTCTGCCCAAAACTGCAAGCTTCACCCTATCCCTTAGGCTTCATCCCTGACTGCCTAGCTTTCTTCTGACTCCTCATTATTACCTCCATTTTACAGAATAGAACATCATGGCACAGGATTATTTACTTGCTCAAAGCATACAACTATTGTAGAGATAGTATTTGATCAAAGACTGAATCCAGATCTATATTTCTATCAAAAAATCTAGTCAATTACTAGTTCTTATCAATCTAATAAATTCGTGTTTTTTTATTTTCCATCACAAATTGCTTATTCCTAAAAGAATAAATAATTTTCAGCTATAATACTTTCCTCTACATGACCTTCCAAAACATTATATGTGATCAACTTGCTAGTGGTGAAATAGCACCAGAATATTACTAGACCTAGGTTCAGCAATATCAGTACTTCAGTTCCAGGTAAGAAAGAATTCAGAGAGAGAGAGAGAGAGCCATTAGCTGCTTACCCTGGGGAAAGATGTGGGTGGGATAAGGTATGGTGTACTCTAAGGAGAGGGCTTCGAAGGATCATCTGCTTTGTGGACTTCTAAAGGCAGGGCTTTAGGGGATTCTGAGGGAAAGATGTAAATAGAATATCTATCAGATTTCCCAGTGTGTCCTTTCAGGGTAGTGATCTCCACTGATTGGTTGACACCAGAGCAGGAATCATTAGTCATTGTAGCTCATTCTGATGTCAGCCATGGCATTGCCCTGTTTGGCCTTGGGGCTTTTCTGGACCGGAGCTGAAATGCAATTGAGGACTAAATGTTATCTCTAAGGCTTAATGCTTAAGGCAGTGGTGGTGCAAGAAGTCAACTGAGGTTATTCTGCAGTCCCCTTGTGCTTCCGTGTTGGGTCCAAGTTTCTCTGCCAGGAATTTGACCTCTTCGAATGTTGAGAATTGGAAAAAGACTTGAGTGTCTGTAGGTAGGTGTGTCATGCTTAATTGCAAACAAAGCAGCCAACAACCGGCTGATCGGGGGCACCTTTTATATTCACTCAAACAAAAGAGGCTTTGTGCCAATTAGTGTCTTCTGTGCTATGGTAGCATAAGTAGGTTATATAAGGGTGAGTCTGAGCAATACATATAGTATCACTGAGTCATTGCCTTGGTGCATATGTGTGGCAAATCGGCCTTTAACGTCAGATAAACTAGTCAGGGCTCCCACATTCCTCTAAGGAGGTCTACTACATGGTTGGTGATATGCCTGGGAAAGGTCCAAATGACATGGCCAGTGATATGAAAGGTCAGGTGGTCTAAAGTGCATGACCAGTGATATGCTAGGGGAGGAAAGATTATCTTGGGGAAAGGTCTTTGTTTTCCCAGTTTTGCCCATTGCAGTACCTGTGCTATTGTTCTTACTCTGCAAGTGCCTATCTGACTGCCTACTACAAACTCATATTTTAGAAATATATTTATCACTGTTGATTAATTGTTGCCAAAGTTAACTTGAGTAAATAAATAATGTTCTTATTTTAGATATTGGCAGAATATTAGGAAATAATTATAAGCATCCATAATTTGGGGAATTCATTTCTATGTAATTATCATTTTAATTTTTCCCTAGGGAAAGAATATTGGAGTCTAGTAAGAGATAAAAAGAAAATTAGACATTATTTTAGAAGCCTTGTTTCCAAGTTAAACACATTAAAGACATAATTTCCTTTGGTGTTCTGTGACAGAGAAGAAAATAGTGGAAAATGACAATCAACTAAGAAACAGTAAAAAAAAAAAATCTTAGGAATACCAATATAGAAATCCCCATTGTGTTTAGAGCCTGAAATCTTTCAGTTTATTTCTATTGTGTGGTTGGTTTTTGTTTGTTTGTTTGCTTTTTAATCATGCTAAATCTTATACTTGTCCAAGTCAGAGAGTTAGCACCAGAAAAATGGCACCAGGAACTAGTGACAAGTTAGGTGAAGCCTGGGTTTAGCCACCTTGGTACTTGTATTTGACTTGAAAGAATTCAGAGCCAAGGAACTCAATCTGTAAGGGAAAATTGATTTAACTTAGAAAGTTAATGGAAGGACCCTTGGAGTTTAGGAAAAGGAGGGAGAGAGACAGGAGCCTTGAGGGACCAGAGAGGAAGGAGAGACACAGGCATACTCCAGAAAAGAAAGAGGGGCTGGGGCTTCCAGGGGTGTCTCACTAGAGCATTCATTAGGATTCCAGGTGTGCTCCCTCAGGGTCTTCACTGATTGGTTGGCACCAGGATATCATTAGTCAGTGCAGCTGGTCCTGATGTCAGTCATGTCATCTCTCCAGTCTGGTCTGATTTTGCTGCTTCTTTGGGCCTGGGGCTGAAGCACGAACACAGCTGAAGCCTAGATGTCATCTTTCAGGGATTAATGCCAAAAGGAGGGGCCATGAAGGGGCTAATAGTTTTGCTAGGCACCCGGGGCTCTCCTTCTCTCTGCCCTGGTAACACTCTGCACCTGGACAATCCTTCCTACTCTATGAGGCCATTAACCAGAAGAATGTGGCTCATGAGTGATGTCCTAATTTTCTAGGCCAGTCTTGAAATTTGGTAACTCACTACATTCTTGTAGCTTGTCTCTCTGATTCCCACTGCAAGCATTTGTAGACAGCAATATTCTAGTCTTCCTGGAAATTTGTATGTAGGAAAGCAAGGAAATGCATATTCACCACGTGCTTAGTTCATGGTGTGATGAGGACAATATAAGCCTCAGAGGGAATGATTGTTTCACAACAAGGAACTCATGCATTTCAAATTGCTCAACACCTGGGCTTGAAATAAGTCCATGCTCCTGTTGGTTAATGCTACTGCTATAGTACTGGCAAGAAAACTGACAGCTTGAAGGGACATTCGCAAAGTCACACAGCACGTTAATGCATTTTTTTTCTGATTGGCATGATTACAAATAAAAACTTGGCCATTTCATCCCTGGTTTGCATCTGGTTTCATAGCACAATGAGAACAGAGACTATTGAGTTTATGGATTTTAATTCTTATTATTTCTGCTTGTACAAGTACATTTTGTAAACACTGGGTACTATATGGCTTAGACATTCTTTCATGTCCTTTGTCACACTATCCAATAGTGACTAGAGTATTATTTACATCTTTTTATTTTTCTTGCTTTTTATTCACAATGCCTGGCCTTTTTTTTTTTTCATGTGAATTCTTGTATAGGAAGGGTAAATATCTGGTTACTTTTTGGTCTGTGAACAAACATGGTTTTCAATAGATTAATTGGTCAAATTGAGTGCAAACTATTTAAAAATACATGAAGCATCTTTTTATTTTCTCTTTGATTTTTCATCAACTATACCTTGATTCACACAATATACTGAAATATATAGGTCCACAGCTTTTCATTCCCACTTTCTACCCCAATTATCATCCTTCACTTATGCCCCATACACTGTGTATTTAAGGTATACTTTGGATGTTTTCAATTGCAAGTACACACATTATCTTTGCAGTTACAGGGAAAAATGGAATTGAATCTGCTAATCACAGGTCTGGAGGAAAACAATAATGATTGTCCCTCTGAAACCTTAGGAAATCTGACAGCATACTCTGTAGCTTTTCATATCACTTTTTTGAAAACAATCCCTGTCTTTAATCTGTTATTTGGTTTCAAACCTGCTTTTGATCCATTATTCACTTTGAAATCCAACCTTTGTTCAGACACTCACTGTAGCCATATATTCTAAAATTGCACCCACATTTAGAAAGAGAGAACTTTTCAAAAGCAGTATTTTCTTAGTTTCTCAGATCAGGAACACACAGTAGCTACCAAACTGCCAAACTCTGAGCTGGCTCCCATTCTAAGAAGCACAATAATTGGATTTGAGCAATTAGAAAATAATTTATGTCTATATTGTTAGCTAAATACAGTCGAAATGCAAAGTAATAACTAACCAAATTTTGAAATTTTTCCCAGCACATCTTTCAAAGAGCGATAAGATTCTGGATGATTATCACCTTATTGAAACCAAAGGCGGGTTCAGCTGCCTGCAGCTTCGAAAGCCAATACTCCAGAGGCAGGTGCTGTGTTAAGCAAAGATGGTTTACTCTCAAGTGCCAGCCACCTGAGAAGATGGGCAACTCTCGGCCCAAAGCCCCTTAACATCTCAGTACAGGCAGAGTGTATTTGTAAAGAAGGAGAGGGAAAACAGAACAGAGAGATTGAGGGGAATGGTTTGAAAAGTTCTCCACATGCAGACCAACACAGTGCATTCTGATAAAAAGCACCTTGGAACTGGTTACGTGATGGTCTGGTATTCCTCATCCTGAAAATACAGCTAAAGGTCAACAAATCTCCCAGAGTTGGAATGCCTGAAGGTCAGAGTCTGCTACTTTTGAAGATGGTTCCTAGATTGTTTTTATACACACCTGCTGTTTATCTACAAGCTACATATTAGCCAGAGTCACAATTTATAAAAACATGCTAAAATAATAGTTAGGTGGGTTACATTACCCCCATGTGTTTTTGGTTTGTCTTGGTCAGGACACAGTAAGTAAAATTTTTCTTAACTGCCTGAAAACTGTTTAATTTGATAAATAATATAAAATAGTAAGAAAGCCAACAAAATATCACCATTCTCACTTATAATGACCATGCTGAGGATATAGCAGAGTGACAGCCAGGTACAGATACTTCTTGAAGGTCGGAATTGCACAGACTTAAGGGGTGCAGGCAGGCAGGCTTCCCTTTCCTGAGCTGAGGCTCTGGAGTTGGAGCTGCTTAAATCCTTCTTACTGGCTTCATCAAAAGCACAAAACGTTATTCTGAGAAGGAAAATAGGGGGTAAACTTTGGGACTTACAGCCTAGTTCTAGTTAAACAGTAATCTTATAAGACCCATTCTAACTGACTTGGAAGGAGCTGCAAAGCCTACCTTGATGGGCCCACCACAAGAAGAGATCCTATATAATAAAAGCCTAATATGCAAATCAACTCAACAGGGGAACTACCAGTGGAAAAAATAGTCATTATGATGTGCACTGACCACCTAGGGACCCTACCCATGTACAAATTTCATATACCAGGCCTCTAGTGTATGTATGTGTGTGTGTGTGTGTGTGTGTGTGTGTGTGTGTGTGTGTATGTATATATATATATCAAAACCTCCACAACCTCCCCACATTGGCAGTTCAGACTTTGGGTCAAAGTCCCCTAGACTACCAGTGCTATGTAATAAAGGTTTTACTTTTCTGATACCTCTAGGTGCTGGCTGTCTTTCTCCTGGGTCTTTTGCAACAACAATTCTTCTCAAGTTTTCTGACTAGTAAGTTAGTTTCCCTTCTTAAAGACAAATTTCTCCTCATGGCAACCAAAAGTGGAGGAAAGGTATTGATTTCTCACTGCATGAAAAGTTATTTTATTACTTAAAATATAGATTTCTGCCCTGGCTGGGTACCTCAGTTGATTAGAGCATTGCCCTGATAATCCAAGGCTGAAAGTTTGATCCCCAGTAAAGGAACATACAAGAATCAACCAATGAATGCATAAATAAGTGGAACAAATTGATCTCTCTCTCTCTCTCTCTCTCCTTACTTGTTTCTCTGAAAAGAAGAAAAATCAATTTTAAAAAAAACATTGATTTTTTAAATGCATTTAATCTCCACAAATAATCTCATTTAAATGATTAATTTGATTAGAGAATTCTTTTATTGAATATTAAAAGTTCAGCTTTCTTATTTTAAGGCTTAAGAATTCCTAAAAGTTCTGACTGAATGTTTTTCAAATAATATGACATTGATTTGTAAAGTAGCTGTGATAAATGCTACTTTATTGCAGATATTTTACAAAGGGTGATACTTTTACTACAAACAGTTTTCAGAATATGAATTACAGTACTTTATTGACAAGTGTTGATTAATCCTGGTTGGCTAAATTGTATCAATATATTTTAAAGATATAGGTCATCCTCACACAGAAACCATAATACTTAATAACATTTAACTTTGAAAAAATGTACAACTTTTATTAGTTCGTGATTGATCATCTTTTTCATCAGCCCTCAAAACATTTAAATCATTTGGAATAAAAATTTTAGGTTAAATAATAATATTAGGATTAAATTATATGTATCTTTGAGAGTATTCATGAAGTTTTAACCAAATACCTAAATCTAATAATTTTTATATTACATACAGGGTGTCCCAAACAATGTATGCACACTTTGAATAGTTAATAACTCCAATAGGTTAAATCTGAAAAGAAAGACACATTAATTGAGCTATCAGCTGTTAAAGTACATATATATTTTTAGGGACATCCTATAGTTTGAAATATAATTTGGCCCTACTTGAACAATATTCATATTGTACTTATATAAAGTGCTCTCTCCTTTTCTCTCCAAACTCTGTGTGAACTTTCCTGCTCTAAAAAAAATGCTTTCCTTCCCTTGCCAGTATGTTCAGTGGATGGACCATTTTACTAAACTCTGAAAAGTGATGGATTTGATTCACAGTCAGGGCACATATCCAGGTTGCAGAATCAAGGAGCATGCTGGAGGCAGCTGGTCAATGTTTCTCTCTCTTTCTCCAGTCTTCTCTCTAGAATCAAATAAAAAATATTTAAAAACAGATAAGTACTGAAACCAAGATGGCAGCATAGGTGAACACCTAAATTGCTGCTTTGCACAACTATTTCAAAAGTACAACTAAAAGATAGAACAGATATCATCCAGAATCACAGGAAAACTGGCTGGGTGGAAATTCTACAACTAAAAGGAAAGAAGGGGGCTCAAAAAGACTCAGAAGAATTGCAAAAGGCTGAGGTATGGAGATGCGCATGTGGATAGAGCTGGCGGCAGAGTGCCTGACTGGATTACTCTGGTGGGAGGGAGACAGAGACTCCCAACTACACTGAACCCACTATCCTATTGCACTGAACCCCAGTTCTGGGCAAGACTCATACAGGGGTAGTCTGGGCTGTTGTGAAAAGGGAGGAGTGCATGGAAATTTAGGAGAGCCTCAAAGGTGCAGAAGTCTGGGTGCACACACAACATTGCACACAGAGAGGATGGACTGCTGATTGTGCTGTTGGATTTCTCTAGTGGGCAGAAGACAGAGCCTCCCAACTGTGCTGAACTCCACTTCTGACTGCACTGAACCCCAGTTTCGGGTGAGACCTTGGGGACCCAGACTCATACAAGTCCTGGAACAGAGGGAACTGGAAAGGCAGAGGTCTAGAGGCATGCACATGGGCATGTGCACACAGAGAGGGCTGCAGTGATTACTGAGAGACACTTGAGACCCAGGGGCCACATAGCGAAGGGCTGAATGGAAGCCAAGGCTGTCTGCTCAACCCTGAGACTCCACCCCATCCAAACTCAACAGAGATGCTTTTCCAGATTTGCAAGTCTTGTATCATAAGGCTGACTCCAGCACAGAAGTTCTCCCAGGAGAGCAAAAATGTGGAGACAAAGGAACAGATCACAAATGAAAGAAATGGAGGAAAACAAATGACTGGATATAGTTTAAAACCACAGTTATAAGGTTTTTCAAGAATTTCCTAGAAAAGATGGATAAATTTAGCAAGACCCAAGAGGAGATGAAAAAGGACCAACTAGAAATTAAATATACACTGACTGAAATAAAAATATTATACAGAGACCTAACAGCAGACTAGAGGAAGGCAAGAATCAACTCAAAGATTTGAAATACAAAGAAGCATAAAACACTCAACTGGAAAAGCAAAAAGAAAAAGGAATCCAAAAATGTGAAGATAGTGTAAAGAGCCTCTGGGACAACTTCAAGAGTACCAACATCAGAATTATCGGGGTGCTAGGAGGAATCCAAGATGGGGGCATAGGTAAACACCTACACTGCTGCCTTGCACAACAATTTCAAAACTACAACTAAAAGACATAACAGACATCACCCAGAACCACAGGAAAGCTGGCTGAGTGGAAATTCTACAACTAGAAGGAAAGAGAGGGGCTCACAGAGACCCAGAGGATCTGCAAAAAGCTGAGGTTCGGAGACGCACACATGAAGAACCTCGCTGGCTTTCTCTGGTGGGAGGGAAATGGAGACTCCCAATGGCATTGAACCCCTTATCTTACAACACTAAACCCCAGATCCAGCTGAAACTCATACGGGGGAGTTTGGACTGTGAAAAGGGAGAAGTGCACGGAAATTTAGGAGAGTTGCAAAAGATCAGAAGTCTGGTGACACGCACAGCACTGTGCACAGGGGACTGACTGCTGATTGGGCCACTGGCTTTCACAAGTGGGTGGGAGACAGACCCTCTCAATTGTACCATTTCTAACTCCACTAAATCCCGGTTTCGGGTGAAACCCTGGGGACCCAGACTCATATGGTCCCGGAGCGCAGGGGAGCTGGAGGGGCAGCAGTCTAGAGGCACTGCAAGAGAGCGCACACTCACGGGGACCAATCCAGAGATTACCCAGTCAGTCACGTGAGACTCAGGGGCCATGGAGGGTGGGGCCGACTAGAAGGCAAGGTGCTCCCTTAAGCCCTGAGACTCCACCCATCCCAAGCTCAACAGAGAGGCTTTGTAGTTTTGCAAGTCTGGTATCATAAGGCTGAATCCAACACAGAAGTTCTCCCAGCATAGTGAAAATGCCGAGACAAGGGAAGAGATCACAAACAAAAGAAATGGAGGAAAACAAATGACTGGATATAGAGTTCAAAACCATGCTTATAAGGTTTTTCAAGAATATCCTAGAAAAGTTGGATAAAGTTAGCGAGTCCCAAGAGGAGATGAAAAAGAACCAACTAGAGATGGAAAAGATCCAACTAGAGATGGAAAAGGACCAACTAGAAATTAAACATACACTGACTGAAATAAAAAATATTGTACAGAGACCTAACAGCTGACTGTTCTTTATTATCCACAAACGAGTGAGATCATGTGATGCTTCTCTTCCTAGGATTTTCTATGTACAATATCATATCATCTGTGAATAATTACAGCATTACTTCCTCCTTTCTAATTTGGATGCCTTTTATTTCTTCTTCTCTGTTCACTGTCCTAGGACTTATAGTACTATTTTATATAATAGAAGGCTAATAAACAAATTGTACACTCAGGAGTTCCACAGAGTCCAAGATTCGATTGCTTGCTATGAAATGCGCTAACCACCCGGGGTGGCACAGAATATGGCGGCCACCAGTGGTGGTGGAGCACTGAGAGAATGAGAGGAGGAGAGGGCTGGGAGCAGGAAACCTGATTCGCCTAGGGACCCTACCTATGCATGAATTTCATGCACTAGACCTCTAGTGTTCAATAAGAGTGATAAAACTGGATATCCTTGCCTAGTTCCTATACTTAGGGGAAATGGTTTTAGTTTTTGCCCATTGAATATGATGTGCACTGTAGGTTTGTCATACATGGCCTTTATCATATTGAGATATATTCCTTCTATTCCCACTTTGCTGAGAGTTTTTTCAAACATTAGTGTTGAATTTAGTATAATTTTTTTGGCATCTATTGATATGAATATGTGAATTTTGTTTTACAGTTTGTTTATGTGATGTATCACATTTATTGATTTGAGAATATTGTATCAACCTTCCAGCGGTGTGATAAATTGCACTTGGTCATGGTGTATGATCTTTTTAATATATTGCTGGATATGATTTGCTAGTATTTTGTTGAGGATTTTAGCATCTATGTTTATTAGGGATATTTACTTCTTATTTTAGGTTATAATGAAAAGCATTTGTCTTTCTGTATCTAGCTTATTTCTCTTAGCATAATATGTTCTTAAATATAAGTTATATAATAGAAATATGATTATTCTGAAATAATGCTTATCTTTAACATAATGGAAAGAACATTCAATTGGGAACTCTATCAGAAAACACAGCTTTTTCCTTCTTAATTAATGCTTTACATTAATTGTCTGAAACTGACAGACAAACTGGTAACTATACTATCTATAAGAAAGACTTTTACATAAAACAATCTAAAAATACTCACAGCCGAAACCAGTTTGTTTCAGTGGATAGAGTGTTGGCCTGTGAACTGAAGAGTCCCAGGTTCGATTCCGGACAAGGGCATGTACATTGGTTGTGGGCACATCCCCAGTAGGGGGCATGCAGGAGACGGCTGATTGATGTCTCTCTCTCATCGATGTTTCTAACTTTCTATCCCTCTCCCTTCCTCTCTGTGAAAAATCAATAAAATATACTTAAAAAAACAAAAATTAAATTAAAATACTCACAAAATATTGTGTTAGTCAGCCTTTTCATTGATATAATCTAAACAGTTGCCTGCAGTCCTAGCTGGTTTTGCTCAGTGGATAGAGCATCAGTCTGTGGACTGAAGGATCCCATGTGTCAAGGGCACATTTCCAGATTGTGGGCTTGATCCCCAGGAGGCAGCCAATCAATGATTCTCTCTAATCATTAATGCTTCTATCTCTCTTTCCTTCTCCCTTTCTCTCTGAAATCAATAAAAAATGTGTACACACACACACACACACACAGTTGCCTGCATTGTTAACAATTTAAAGAGTTTTAAGAAAGATAAAATTTCCTAATTCTACTTTTTAAAGAAGATATGATAGTTCTTTTTTTTTCTTTAAGTCAAGATTTAAAAGGACCTACAATAAATTAAAAACCGTTTGCATCCTACTTTTACTCAGAGAATTTGACAGTTATATATTCTGACTTCCAGAGCATGCATACAATTTCATAAACAGGATGGCTTGCTCCTGCACATGACAACTTGTCAAGCAGAGGGCAGTTCACTAATACTTGTCACATGGCCAACCATGGTTGAAAGTCTTTCTTTGCTGATTTCTATAAGCACTCTGTAACATTTGCTCTTTTATTCATTTTAATAGAATACTGCCAGCAGACTTTAAAAAGGTCAGTATATGATCATTTGCTAGTTGAATACAATCCTATATTTAACAACCATTTTTTGTCATTTGTTTTGCATTTTCTAAGTACCAATTTATTGTTTCTTCCTTTTGTTTTCAACAACAATGAAATAATATTTTAGCCCCTAACTGTATATTGTATGTACTGCTTACTTAATAGAGGTCTCTTCATTTAGACAGTCTAAACTTGAACAACAAATATTTTTTAAATGAGGACAAATTTTGTATGAATTATGCATTTTAGGAGGAAGAAATTTTATAATAAAGAATAATAAATATACATTTTTTAATTTCAACTTTATTGAGGCACAATTGGTACATGATATTTAATGTGTACACTGTGGTGATTTGATATATGTATACATTTCACAAGGGTATTTCACAAGGATTACCTTTCCTTCATCTAATTACTAACACATCTATCACCTCACATAATTTTTTTTTAATTTTCTTTTGTGAGGGCATTTGAGTTCTACACTCTTAGCAAATTTTAAATTTTATAATACAGTGCTATTAACTTTAGTCCCATGTTTCATATTAAATCCTCATATTTAATGCATCATATAGTTGAAATTTGTACATTTTTATCAAAACTTAATTCTTAAGTATTGGAGAGACTGATTTTTGTTACATTTTATGGCAGAAAGGCTTTTGCAAATGTTATTAAAGCACCTAAGCAGTATATGTGGATAATCAAAAGGGAAAGAAGCAGCAACATAGATTCTCCTAAAGGTTTGAAAGGAGCAAACTAAAGTGGTGGAAGGAGCCAAATGGCAGGAAATGGTCAGGGATCTCTAACTGCTGAAAGCAGCCCTTGGTTAATGACAAGTATGAAAATAGGTATCTCAGTCCTTCTGTCACCGGGAACAGAATTCTGCTAACAATCCCTGAACTTAGAAGAGGTCCTGAGCTGCAGGTGATTGATTTCATCCAGTGACACAATGAGCAGAGTCTCAGCAAAGGGGCACCAGCTTCTTTTTCTACAAAAATATAAGATAATAAGTCCTCTTATTTCAATCCACGAAACCTTTAGTAAATTTCTCGCACACAATAGAAAACTAAGGCAGAGATTCAAAAGAATAGTTGTAGGTGCAACTTTATAATTTCTACTGTTCATTGTTTGTGACAAACATATCACAATGCATAAATGGGTTATTGGGAAAATTCAATATCAACTTGCACATATTCACTTGAAATTATGAAAATATAAATTAAATTTTAGTTTCAAAATTTCTGTCACTTTCTACATTATTATATCTCAAATATACAAGATGATTTCTAGATAGGAAGAGATGAAATTTTTCTCCTGTTAGTCTTCCAGAATTATGAATTCAAGGTGATATGGATTAGGGAAGTAGCTAAAGTTCTCCATGCCTCAGTTTTATTATCTATAAAAATAATTAAATTATATTCCTCAAATATATTTTTAATCAAAAGTACTCTGATACTTTGGTGAAAATATTATTAGTATATTTTGAGTAGGAAATCATGATCTGATCTCTATTAACAAGAAAATGCATAAAAATTAGTAGTGAAAAATATTTTGCTACTAGAAAAACCAAATTTTTAATGAGAATCAAGAGCTATATCTTTGCCAAAACTAGTTTGTCTCAGTGGATCAAGCATCGGCCTACAAATTAAGGGGTCCCGGGTCAGGGGCATGTACCTTGGTTGTGGGCACATTCCCGGTAGGGGGCGTGCAGGAGGCAGCTGATCGATGTTTCTCTCTCATCAATGTTTCTAACTCTTTATCCTCTCCCTTCCTCTCTGTAAAAAAAAAAAAATCAATAAAAACTATATATATATATATATATATATATATATATACACATACATATATATATATGTATATATATATATGTATATATATTAATTAATGTGTTACATATATACATATCTTCCCATCCCCCCCTCCCAGGCATACCCTAACCCCCCAGTGTCTTGTGTTCATTGGTTATGCTTATATGCATACATACAAGTCCTTAACCTTCCTGCTGTAATTGGACAGTCTTTTTGATGCTTTACTGCCTCTGTACTATCCTTTGTTCATCAGTTTATAATGTTCTTTATTATCCACAAATGAGTGAGATCATGTAGTGTTTCTCCTTCATTGACTCCTTATTTCACCTATATCTTCTAATTTTCTTTTTAAGAAAAATTAACAAACTTCTATGCAAACTTACAGGAACAGTGAAAAGCATTTGGATTAACATTGAGAAAAGGTAAAATAATACTTGCATCTTTTTCTTTTTTTAATGTATGTTATTGGTTTTTTATAGAGAGGAAGGGAGAGGGATTGAGACTTAGAAATATCGACCAGCTGCCTCCTGCACACTACCCACTGGGAATGTGTCCGCAACCAAAGTACATGTCCTTGATGGGAATTGAACCTGGGATGCCTGAGTTGGCAGGCCAATGCTCTAGCCACTGAGCCAAACCAGTTAGGGCTACCTCTTTTTCTTTAATTCTGGCTATACTTTTGCTCTATTATGAGACCTATGAAAGTTGAAGAAACAAAGTAGATATGAGGATGAATTCCATTGCAATTTAATTCTGCAAATATTCTATAATAAATAGATTAATGTGAGCATGAAAAGTCAAATGAAGTCAATACGATTATCATGGAAAGCATAATTATAATGAGGTTGATTCTCACATAGGGATATCATTCATTTTACCATATAAAAGAAATGTAGGACAATTAACAATTTCCAAATTAGCTTGATGGGAGAAAACCTACAATTGAGCAATCCATTACTTACTAATGAAGTTACATTCCATAAAGCAGTTCCTCCAAGGAATTTCTTTTTGAAATAATATTTATGTATAGATTAGCAGAGGTGAGTATTGATTGCTTATCTCAATTGCAAATTTAGCAAGTTCCCCAGAGAAGAAAGTTCACAGATTGTTTAAATTGTTTTGGGTGGTTTAAAATTATAATAAAAAATGAAACCATGTGAGTTTCATGTGAAAATAGAAACCATGTGGGTTTCTTTATTTTGCTGTAAGAGAATGTTACTACTTCATTTTTCCTATAAAAAGTCAATGAAATTAGAATTTTCATTTTGCTTCCAAATTAGAAATAACAGAAGGGGAATAAAAACTGTTTTTTTTTTTAATATTTATTAGTTCTATGTTGCTCATTTTAGACAGCTCTGAAAAGGAGCACTGAATCCAAGGCAGAAAATTCTACCTAAGCAGAAATTAATTATAAAAAGTGGTATAACATTGTATGGGTTGTTAACTATATCTATGAATGTGAATTTTAAAAAGTTCATAAAGATTTAATGACTTTGGGTGGTAAACACCCATTTCAATGTACACATGATATATTAAAGAATTGAACACTTGAAACTATTTCATTTCATTAACCAATGTCATCCCAATAAATGTAATATATATATATATATATATATATATATATATATATATATATGGCATAGCTATATATCATCTTTGAGTTTAGACACAATGAAGTTGGTTGTTTGAAAACATGTGAGTTATTTGAGACCTATAATAGTCTACAGTTCATTTATCTATACAATAAACAAGTTCTTCTGAAAAAAAGACATCATTGCTGCCATGATGTAATTTACTCTTATTAGAGTAAGGCAAAATAAACATACAAGCAAAAAATAACTTTAAAATTAGAAATATTTTTCTCTGGAGAAATTGAAAAGATTTTAGTGGCAGAGAAAAATAGATGTGAGGGGCAGCAGATTAGATGAGAGGGAGTGCAATATATGCCTTTCAGATAGGTGCCATGTGAGATGAAATATGAAGTGAAAAAAGAGACAACTATGTAATGAATACACATAACTTCTTCCAGGCAGAGGAATGGTTTGTGCTTGGCTAAGAAAGCATTTGGTGTACTTAAAGAATCTACAGAGTCCAATGTGATCAGAGCACAGAGAAGTAAATTAAGAGTTGTTTACAGTGTGATTGGAAAGGTACCTAAGAGACAGAATTTCTATGCCATGTACAGGATTTTAGATTACAAAGTTCCATAAGAATCAATAAAAAAAAATTCATGAGGTATGACAGTCTGATTTATGGCTTTAAAAAAGATGACCCAAGCTACTTTGTGTTTTAACGATTATTGGCAGTTCCGAGTATGGAGGACAAGAGTAGAAAATCAGGAAACCAATAAAAGACGGTGGCAGCAGTTCAGCTGATATGTGGCTTGAATTTTAATAGTGGACTGGATAGAAACACATGGAGGCAAATTTTTTTGATGGTGGCATTAACAGCACTTGCCAATGTTTTGAATACAGAGGAATAAAGGAGAGAAATAAATAAGGAAAGGCCCTAGAGATTTTATTGTTTTGTTTTGTTTGAGAAACTATAGGAATAATTTTGTCATTTACTAAAATAAGCAACACATCCAAGTTTCATAAGGCAAAGTTATCATGTCCACTGTGGGTATGTTACTTTTGATATTTATAAATAAAACAAGAAAGTTACCATTAAAATAGAGAATAAAGAGATACAACAAGAAATTTAAGAGTCATTAGCAGACATAGCAAAAAGCAAATTACTGAGGTATGAGCCCTGGCAACTCCAACATGAAAGTATAAGGAAGGGTATTGGAAAGGTTATTATTAGAAAAACCAAGATAATTGATATCCTTGAAGCTAAGAAAGGAAATGGTTTTCACAAGAAGAGAACATTCAACTGTGATAGAGACTGTGGATTAGTAAAATTAGGACAACAATAACCAGTGAATTTGGCAAAAGTGAAGTTTCCAGAGATTTTGATGAAAGACTTTTCTTTCTAATAATGGAAACACAAGCTAAATTATAGAACTTCAGGAGAAATGGAAAGTGAGAAAGTAAGTCAAGCCTGAGTAACTATTTCTTAAAGAATATGAAATAAAAAGGCACATTTGTATGCCAATATGAATATTATTTTTTAATTGAATTTATGGGAGTGACATTGGTTAATAAACCTATATAAGGTTTTAAGTGTATGTTTTATAATACATCCTCTGCATATTGTACTGTGAGTTCACCACCCCAAATCAAGTTTTCTTCCCTCCCTTGCCTTCTTCTACCTCTCACAAACTCCCTTTAGCTCTAGTAATTGCCATACTTTGTCTGTCTATGAGGATTTATTTATTTATTTATTATTATTTTTTTTATTTTTTGCTTAATCCCTCCTCCTTTTTTACCCAGCCTGGTAAATCTCCTCTCCTCTGAGAGCTGTCAGTCTACTCTCTGTACCTAAGAGTCTGTTTCTATTTTATTTGTTAGATTATTTTGTTCGCTAGATTTCACATGTAAGTAAAATCACATGGTATTTGTCTTTCTCTGACTGGCTTATTTCACTTAGCATAATAGTCTCCAGGTCCATCCATACTTTTGCAAAAAGATAAGATTTCCTTCTTTTTTACAGCTCACTGGTCTTCTACTGTATAAATGTAAGACAACTTTTTTTTTAATCCACTAATGGACATTTGGCCTGCTTCCATGTCTTGGCAATTATAAATAACACTACAATGAACATAGGGGTGCATATATTCTTTTTGATTGGTGTTTCAAGATTCATAAGATATATTCCCAGAATTGGGATCACTAGGCTAAAGGGCTGTTTCATTTTTAATTTTTTGAGGATACTCCATACTGTTTTCTACACCAATGGCTGCACCAGTCTGCATTCTTCCAAGTTGTTCAATTTGCTGATATATAATTGGCCATAATAGTTTCTTACAATCCTTTGTATTTCTGTAGTTTCCATTGTTACTTCTTTTTCATTTCTGGTTTTACTTATTTGGATCCTTTCTCTCTTTTTTTCTTAATGAGTCTGGTTAAAGGTTTGTTAATCTTGTTTATCTTTTCAAAGAACCTGCTCTAGGTGTCATTCATTTTTTTGGTAAATTTTTAGACTTTATTTTGTTTGTTTCTGTTTTTATCTTTATTATATTCTTCCTTCTACTCACTCTAGGTTTTATTTACTCTTATTTTTCAAGTTCCTTTAAGGTAAAGTTAGATTATTTATTTAAGATTATTTTCTGTTTCTTAAGGTAGGCCTAAAGTGCTATGAATTTTCCTAATCTTAGGACTGCTTTTGCTGTCTCTGTAGGTTTGAAGTTGTTGTGTCCCTATTTTCATTTTTAAATTTTTGAGACTTGTTTTGTGTCCTGACATGTCAGGCCCAAACAGACAAAGACTTTGACTATGTGAAGAGAGAGCTCTGCATTGGTCAAGTGGGAAAAATGGCCTCTGTCTTAGAGCCACACAACTCAGTCTGTCCCAGATTATGTCAGGAGAGCTCAGCATGAAGAGTGGAGCCACTGGGAACCTTAAGGGTAATAGTTCTCCCATGTGGAGCAATGGCCACTTGTCAGGTTCATGGGAAAGTAGGAAGAATGGATCCTGCCTCAAAGCTACTCACACAGTCACTGACATCCCCTGAGTCACCTCAGACCTCTATACCCTGTCCCAGGAGCTGACTTATCAGCAGATTGTGAACTCCACAAGGTGAGTAATAGGGATTAAACAAGGTGTGACTAATGCATTTCCCCATGCCGATGTGATAAATTGGGGAATGACCCACCTAATAAAGATGGCATCTCCAGTGTGAGAGAGGGACTCAGTACAGGGATCCTCAAGGCTGTCCTTTCTGTTCTCTCCCCAGAGCCACAAACACCAGTCTCTTCTTACATGACTCTAGTGTTTCCTGCCCTCCCTCCATCAGATCCTAGGGTGAGTGATTATTAGTGAGATTTTGTGTGCTGGGCCTTTAATAGGGCACCTGTATCTCTAGCAGACCCCTGTCTCCCTTTTAGACAGAATCCCCACTTCCCTTCACAGCTAGTTGTTTCATGGGTGCCTCTTCCAGGCACTGGTGCTCTGGGCTAGGGAGCCCCATGTGGGGTTGAGACATCACACACCTCAGAGGGAACCTGTGCAGCTGAGTTTTCCCTTTGGGAATTTAGCTGCTGACTATGGGAGTGTGGCCAGTTCTTTTCAAGTCTCTGCAATTCCTACCAGTCTCTATGTGGCTTTTATCTAAATCTTTGCTTAGAAACTTTTGTGCTGCTAATCTCCATTTGGTTATTCAGTTTTATTGTTCTGTATGTTAGCTGTAAATCCAGTTTGGTCCTGGGAAGTGGCAAGCCTTCTACCTACTCTGCTGCCATCCTGAATCCTGAATATCCTTCTAGAGATGGAAAAAGTGAGGAGAGCCCACTTGACATCTGATGGTACACACTGAACTTAAAGCTTCACTTTACATCAACCTAGATGGTTATATGACTTTCATTTTTATCTACCCACACTTGCATTGGAGTATATCCTGTTGGGTCATTATATCATTGAGGTTCTTCCAGATGAACAGGGAAGATGTGTTGAATGGAAGTTACATATGTTTACAAAGGAGCATGTATTTTTTATGGATTAGGAAATCTAAGCTAGACACAACATAAAAGGAAGCTGTTAATAGATATAATGGTGGTTTAGGATATAGGAGAGAATGATGGATATACTTGAGCAGATGAAAGAAGAAGTAGTTTGGGACAAATGAATGGGTTAAAATATTGTGAAATTAGTAAGTTTGTGAACATATGGCTAAGAAGAAGAGGGAATCAATGTTAGTGGATATATGAGTAAAGAAATATAGAAAATAATATATTTTGGGAATATGATAGAAAATCTGATTGAGCCAGTCTTCAGTTAGTATAGAAAATGATAAGAAGGTTGATAAGTAATAAAAATACTTACCATTTCTTATTTTAGACCCCAGATAATGAAATATTTTTAATAATATGCTTAATCTGCTACTTATTTTATTTATTTTAGGAGGGAATGTTTGGCTTCCTATTATGATGGAAAGGATATTTTAAAAGTAAGTTATAGTCCTACCCCTGAATCTCCAAAAAACAATTTTGTCTACATTTTTTGTTCAGCTGGTATTGTATTAGTACAGCCTTAGGATTGTTAAATATGCCTGGAAATTAGTAAAATAGCCACTGCTGAGGGCCCTGAGTACCCTCTGCTGCCTATTCCCACACATATCCTAGGACAGAGGGTCTTTCAGAGCCCTGCTCCAGCATTGTTGCTGGTGGCAGGAGGCGAGGGTACACTCTGCTTGGTTTAACTAGCTGTAAAAGTTGACATATTATATAAATATCACTTCTGTTATATTCTTATCTTTGTTTCTTGAGAAATCACTGTTGCAATATAAAATGACATATTTAACACTTTGTTTTGTTTTATACCATTAACTATAAAGTATCTCCTGATTCTTCACTCTTAAGATTAGGTGTTAGTGCCTTGCCCATGTGTTTGCCTGCTTTTTCTTGCCTTCTTTCTGTCCATATGCAGGCTTTACTTTGTTAAGATCGACAATAACTACATTATAGTCCATAACATAATTAAATGAGGGTAATAGAAAATCATTATCTAGTAATTTTTATGTGTCACACTATCTCATTATCACTGAAGTAATTGGAAAATTACTTAGAATTATTTTTCATTTCTTTTGGATAACAAGAAAAGGGAATGTGTAAGGATAAGTTTTCTATAATGTACTAGAAGCCCAGTGCATGAAATTCATGCACAGGATGTGTGTCCCTCAGCCCAGCCTGCACCCTCTCTAATTTGGGACAACCCTCTCACAATCCAGGACTGCTGGCTCCCAACTGCTCACCTGCATACCTTCCTGATTTCCCCTAACTGCTTCTCCCTGCCAGCCTGATCACTCCCTTACCACTCCCCTACCAGTCTAATTGATACCAAACTGTTCCTTTGCCAGCCTGTTTCCCCCTAGCTGCCCTCCTCTGCAGGCTGGTCCCTCCCAACTCCCTCCTTTGCTGGACATCTTGTGGTGGCCATCTTGTGTTTACATGGGGGCAAGATCTTTGGCCACATGGGGCATTCATCTTGTGTGTTGGATTGATGATCAATTTGCATATTACTCTTTTATTAGATAAGATTTTTTCTAGCTGGCATTTGCAAATAGGTTAGTGAGCTCTATTACAAAAGTAATGATTCACATTTTTGAAATTTTGCAGAGACAATAATTGAATAAACAGGATTAAACAATGGTAAGAAGATAACTCAAAATTTTTTTGGAATCTTTTACTTCTTATTGTAATATGGTCTTTTTTGGGGGTGGATTGTATTTTATACTTGGAAGATGACTTTCTGGTGCAGCTTCACTGCTCATTTTGTTTTTGTTTATTTATTTTTTAATTATGTCCTAACATTTTTATACACTTTCCATAATGCTGTATAGCCTTTAGGATCTACTTCCTTTCTAAGGGACAACTCTTGAAAGCATTAGATTTGACCTTTGAAACAGTTGTTTGAACTATCAGGTACACTTATAAGTAGGTTGCTTTTTTTCCAATAAATAGTCCTTCCTTTGTATCTGTGTGTTTCAAATTAGAGTATACAACCATCCTTAGGTGGAAAAAAAAAACTCTTTCATATACCCAACTGTGGCTTTCAAATTCAGAGTCCCAATCATGCATCAAAAATACTGTTTTGGGTTTAGGTTGGTTGAATTCCTATATAAATAGCTGGTCTGTCACCAAAAGTTAAATGCAAGGTACATACTACTAATCCCTGTATTGTCAAGGATCAAGTATATTTAAAATTTTATGAGTAATGGTATAGAGAAGAACACGTTTTCACAAACTAGCTTATGAAATAAAAGATACCAATAGTTTTGTACCTTTGGACATCATTTGCTTGCTCCTACCTCTCTTTCTCTCCTCTGCCTGTCTGAGCTAATTACCATCCAAAATGTGTAGTTCACGATTTCCCTGAGTTCTAAAATAAATATATCATTATACATGTTTGTCATTACATATCGTCTAACATGTTTTTAGGTACTACAGCTTCATTTAAATCATACAGTGCATATCATTCACCATTTTGCTTTTTTGTTCATACTGTTTTAAAAGTATCTAATTTTATGTATTTATTTTTCTTTTTTTTTCTTTTCTTTTTTTTTTATTGTGTTACATGTATACATATCTCCCCATTGCTCCCCCTCCCTCCCAGGCATACCCCAACCCCCCAGTGTCTATGTTCATTGGTTATGCTTATATGCACGGGTATAAATCCTTTCATTAATCGCTTATCTACCCCACCTCTCCTTAATCTTCCTGCTGTAATTTCACAGTCTCTTTGAAGCTTTTGTGTCTCTGTATCTATCCTTTTGTTCATCAGTTTATAATGTTCTTTATTAATCACAAATGAGTGAGAACATGTGATGCTTCTCCTTCATTGACTGGCTTATTTCACTAAGCATAAGGCTCTCCAGTTCCATCCAGGTTGCTACAAATGGTAAGAGTTCCTTCTTTTTAATGGCAGCATAGAATTCCATTGTGTAGATGTACTGCAGTTTTCTGATCCACTCATATGCTGACAGACACCTCGGCTGTTTTCAAATGGTAGCTATTGTAAATTGTGCTGCTATGAACATAGGGGTGCATAAATCCTTTCTGATTGGTGTTTGCAATTTATTAGGATAAATTCCTAAGAGTGGGATTGCTGGGTCAAATGGGAGATCCATTTTTTAGTTTTTGGCGAAAATTCCATATTGTTCTCCACAGTGGCTGCATCAGTCTGCATTCCCACCAACAGTGCACAACGGTTCCTTTTTCTCCACATCCTCACCAACACTTGTGGTTTGTTGATTTGTTGATGATTGCCATTCTTATAGGTGTAAGATGGTATCACATTGTCGTTTTGATTTGCATCTCTCAGATAATTAGTGACTTTGAACATGTTTTCATGTGTCTCTTGGCCTTCCTTCTATCATCTTTCTAAAAGGTTCTATTTAGGTGTGTTCCCCATTTTTTTATTGGATCATTTGTCTTCCTTTTATTAAGTTATATAAGTTGGATGTAGATATAGGAAATTAAACCTTTATCAGTGATAACATTTGCAAATATGATCTCCCATACAGTGGTCTTTCTTGTTGTTTTGTTGATTTTTTTTTTTGCTGTGCAAAAGCTTTTTATTTTGATGTAGTCCCGTTCGTTTATTTTTTCTTTAGCTTCCATTGCCTTTGGAGCAGTATCAGAGAAGAAGTGCTTTCAGCATAGGTCTCAGATTGTGCTGCCTGTGGATTTCTCTAGTATTTTTATGGTTTCCCTTCTGATGTTTAAGTCCTGTATCCCTTTTTGAGTTTATTTTTGTATTTGGTGTAAGTTGATGGTCCAGTTTCATTTTTTTGCATGTATCTGTCCAATTTTCCCAACACCATTTGTTGAAGAGGCTATCTTGACTCCATTGTAGGTTCATGCCTCCTTTGTCAAATATTAGTTGGGCATAGTGGTTTGGTTGGATATCTGGATTCTCTATTCTATTCCATTGGTCTATATGTCTGTTCTTGTACCATTACCAGGCTGTTTTGAGAAGAGTTTCTTTGTAATATAGCTTGAAATCTGGTATTGAGATCCCACCTACTTTATTCTTCTTTATCAGAATTGCTGTAGCTATTCCTGTTCTTTTTTTTCTTCCAGATGAATCTATGAAGAATTCTTTCTAGGTCTGTGAAGTATGTCATTGGTATTTTAATGGTTAGTGCATTGAATCTATGGATTGCTTTGGGTAGTATGGACATTTTAATAAAGTTGATTCTCCCAATCCATGAACATGGTATGACCTTCCATCTGTTAACATCTTCCTCTATCTCTTTTTTCAGTGTCCCGTAGTTTTCTACATACAGGTCTTTTACATTTTTAGTTAGGTTTATTCCTACATATCTTAATTTTTTGGTGCGATGGTAAATGGGATTGTTTTTTTTAGTCTCTGTGTAATTTCACTATTAGTGTAGAGAAACGCCACAGATTTCTTGGCATTAATATTGTATCCTGCTACATTGTCGATTTCATTTATTAAGTCAATTAGTTTTGTAATGGAGTCCTTCGGGTTTTTATGTACAGTATCATGTCATCTGCAAATAAGGACCATTTACTTCTTCTTTTCCAATTTGGATGCCTTTTATTTCTTCTTCTTGTCTAATTGCAATGGCTACTACTTCCAGTACTATGTCAAACAGGAGAGGTGAGAGTGGGCATCCCTGTCTTGTTCCTCTTCTTCTAGGAAATAGTTTTAGTTTTTGCCTATTGAGTATGATGTTAGCTGTGGGTTTATCATATATGGCTATTATGATGTTGATCCTTCTATTCCCACTTTGCTGAGAGTTTTTATCAAGAAAGAGTGTTGCATTTTGTCAAATGCTTTTTTTCTGCATCAATTGATATGACTATGTGATTTTTATCTCTCAATTTGTTTATGTGATGTATCACATTTATTGATTTGTGGATATTGTACCATCCCTGCATTCCTGGGATGAATCCTGCTTGGTCATGGTGTATGATCTTTCTATGTACTGCTGGATCCGATTTGCTAGAATTTTGTTGAGGATTTTGGCATCTATGTTTATGAGAGATACTGGTTTATAATTCTCTTTCATTGTGTTGTCTTTATCTGGTTTTGGTATTAGGGTGATGCTGGCTTCATAGAAGGTATTTGGAAGTGTTCCTTCTTCTTGAATGTTTTTGAACAGTCTGAGGAGGATAGGTTTTAATTCTTCCTTGAATGTTTGGTAAAACGCTCCTGTGTAGCCATCTGACCCGGGCTTTTATATGGTGGAAGCTTTTTGATTACTGCTTCAATTTCTTCCATAGTTATTGGCCTATTGAGATGTTTAGATTCTTCCTGATTGAGTTTTGGAAGGTGATAATTTTCTAGGAATATGTCTATTTCTTGCAGGTTGTCCAATTTTTTGGAATAGAGTTGTTCATAATATTTTTTAACAATCCTTTGTATTTCGGTGGGGTCTGTTGTTATTGCTCCTCTTTCATTTCTGATTTTGTTTATTTGGGTCTTTTCTCTTTGCTTTTTGGTGAGTTTGGCTAGAGGACTATCAATCTTGTTTATCCTTTCAAAGAACCAGCTCTTGGTTTTGTTGATTTTTTGAATAGTTTCTTTGGTCTCCATGTTGTTTATCTCTGCTTTGATCTTTACTATTTTCTTCCTTCTGTTTACACTGGGCTTTTCTTGTTGCTCTCTTTCTAGTTCTTTGAGTTGTAGGGTTAGATAATTTATTACCATTTTTCCCTGTTTTGTTTTTTTTTTGTTTGTTTGTTTTTGTAGTCGGCTTGTAGGGCTATGAACTTCCCTCTCAAGACTGCTTTCACTTTGTCCCATAAATTTTGTATTGTTGTGTTCTCATTGTCATTTGTTGCCATGATGTTTTTTATTTCTTCCTTGATCTCTTTGGTTACCCAGCCATTGTTTAATAGCATGCTGTTTAGTCTCCATGTGTTTGATTTCTTTCTATTGTTTTTATTATAGTTGATTTCCAGTTTTATGCCACTGTGGTCTGAGAAAATGCTTGATAGGATTTCTATCTTCTTGAATTTGAAGGGACTATTTTTATGACCGAACATATGATCTATCTCTGAAAATGACCCATGTGCACTGGAGAAGAATGTATATTCTCTGGCTTTGGAATAAAATATTCTGAAGATGTCAATTAATTCCATCTGGCCTAATGAGTCATTTAGGATTGATGTTTCTTTTCTGTTTTTTTGTTTAGAGGATTTGTCCAGTGGTGACAGTGGGGTACTAAAGTTTCCTACTATGATTGTATTGCTGTCAATCTCTCCATTAACACCCTCCCAGAGTATTTTTATGTATTCAGGTGCTCCTATATTGGGTGCTTATATGTTTACCGGAGTTATTTCTTCTTTTTGGATTGTTCCCTTTAGTATTATGAAATGACCTTCTTTATCTCTTGTTTGTCCTTCACATTGACATCTAATTTGTCAGATATAAGTATTGCAACCCCAGCTTTTTTTTCATTTCTATTTGCCTGAAATACCATCTTCTATCCCTTCACCCTCAATCTGTGAGTATCTCTTTTCCTGTGGTGGGTTTCTTGCAGACAGCAGATATATGGATCATGTTTTCTTATCCAATCGATTACCCTATGTCTTTTGATTGGAGCATTTAATCCGTTTACATTTAAAGTTATTATTGATAAATACTTATCTGTTGCCATTTTTATTCCTTATACCCGAGCTCCTTCTTCACTTCCTCTTTCTTTTTATTACAGCAGACCCTTTAACATTTCTTGCATTGCTGGTTTGGTGGTAATATATTCCCTTGGTCCAGTTTTGTCTGTGAAGCTTCTTATTTCACCTTCAATTTTGATTGAGAGTCTTGCAGAGTAGAGTATTCTTGGATTCACACCCTTTCTTTGCATGACTTTGTATATTTCATTCCATTCCCTTCTGGCCTGATGAGTGTTTGTTGAAAAATCAATAGCTATTCTTATGCAGGTTCCTTTGTAGGTAACTTTCTGTTTCTGTCTGGCTGCTTTTAAGATTCTTACTTTGTTATCGGTGTTTGCCAATTTAATTATAATGTGCCTTGGTGTTGGTTTGTTGGGGTTCTTTTTGCTTGGGAATATATGAGCTTCTTGGATTTGTGTGGGTTTTTTCTTTCCTATATTGGGGAAATTTTCTGTCATTATTTCTTCAAACAGGTTCTCTAATACTTGTTCAATTTCCACTCTTTCTGGAACCCCAATTATGCGGATGTTGTTTTGTTTCATGTTATCTCAAAGTTCCCTTAGGCTCTCCTCTTGCTTTTTAACTTTTTTTTCTAGAAGCTGCTGTACTTGGGTATTTTTTCCTACTGTGTCTTCTAGCTCACTGATGCGGTCCTCTGCTTCTTCTCGTCTACTTTTGATGCTTTCTATTGAGTTCTTTATAGCAGTGATGTCATTTTTCATTTCTTCTTGATTATCCTGCACCTCCTTTATGTTCTTCTGCATTTCTTCTTGCTTCTTCTTCATCTCCTCTTGGGTCCTATTCTTTTCCTCTTGGCTCTTACTCACATTGTCAATTTTTTTCTTCCACTCTTTTCATTCACCTATGATCATTTCTCTGAACTCTTTCTCTGGCATGCTTATTTCTGCCTCTATTTTCTTTACTTCCTTTTCTGGTGAAACCTGCCTTTCTGTCTTATGTGGACTGTTTTTTTTTCTGCCCATGGTCTTTCTTCTCTGGGTGTCTGGTTAATAATTCTCTCTCCTAGATTGATTCAAAAGACAAACTACAACAAGACCAGGTACAGCACACAAGGCACTAAGTAGAAATGTATTCAGGATGTTAATAATAACAAATAAGGTGACCACCAATGATAGACAAATTAGGGGTAAGTAGAGAAAGAAGAAGAGGAAAATGAGAAAAAAAGAAAAGAGATTCCAAAATCCAATTGAGAGAGGGAGAAAAAATAAAAAAATAAACAAAAATAAAATAAAAAATATAACGGAGAAGAAGAAAAGAGAAAGCCAGAAAAGTCGGAGAGAAAAGAAAGAGGATAAGAGAGAAAAGGGGAACAAAATACAGATGTCAGGAGAAAATGCCAATAGTACAGTCACTTATCCCAACAAATGCCTGCAACAAGTACCTGGAGATTAATACAAACTACAAATAACAACTGGTATGGAGGGAGCTGAGAGAAAAGAGAGGTAAAAAACAAACCAAAACAAAGGAAATAAAAAGTAAAATAAAACAAGTAGAATAAGCTAAAACAATCTCAGCAAAAAAGTACAAAAAATCAATATAATCACCATTCAGACTAAGAGCAACAAAAGTTCATTGAGAGAAAGACCTTTTTGAATAGTGAAGTCAAGAAGAGAGAGGTTTGTATGGGCTTGGAATAGGGGATTTGCAATTAGATATATAAATGGGGTGAAAATTTAACCAGGTAAAGAGAAAGAATAGGGAGAGTCTAAGGTTGGAAAAGGGAAAGAGAAAACAAGACATCAAAATGGGGAAAGTTAGGAGGAAAGTGTTGGTATAAAGGTAGAGTTGAGATAGAGTAAAATTAAAGGAAAGTTTAAAATAGAATGTAGAACTGTATTCCCAAAGTAAAATAAAGGGAAAACAAGATGACACTTGCTTTTTTTCCAGAATGGTAAAATAATAGTAGTACTAATACTAGTTGAAAACAAAAATGTAATAATTAAAAAGGTAAAATCAATTGAGGGGGAAAGAAAAAAATTGTTTTTTAATTAAAATATGCAAAAATGAAAAAAAAAAACATAGAATAAAATAAAAAAGAAAAAAAGAGAAAAAAAATAGAATGGTCATTTACTTCTGCTATTGTTCTGCTTGGCATTTCTGTTTCCCAGGTGGGAGGGTATTACAGTTCCCTGTGTTCCACTGCTGAGTTGTGTTTTAATCTCTTTATTCTTTTGTGGTTATTCGAGAGTCAATTTGTGCTTTATCCACTGGGTGGCAGTGTTTTGGAATTGACCTCTGAGACAAAGCACAGGACCTCTCTAGGCTGTGCTCAGATCTTGTTACTCTGTGATTGTCAAAACCGGTTTGTGGGGATTTTGCAGCTGGGACACTGTAATAACTCCCAGGCTGTCCCTCGGCCTCATATCAAAAGGAGTCATTTTCCAGAGCTCCCCTCTGTCAACAGCTCCGAGAGTTTGCCTCCACACTTAGGGATCACGCCCTGCTCCACCTCCTTGCACCTCTCCAGAGGTAGCTCTCCCGCAGCCCAATTCCCACAGTGTGTGTGTCTCTGTTCTGCAGGACAGGAGACCTCACCTTATCCCAGGCGAAATCTGACCTTTCCATGTGCCTTGTGTATCTCTTTTGAGTCCTTGTCTGCACCGATTGGAGAGCGGTGTTCTGGGTCTCTCTGCTGTTTGGTGAGTGCTTCAGCCGCAGCTTTCAGACCCCTGCAGGCATCCACCTTTCTCTGCAAGATGGCGTGGTCTCCGCATTCGCGCTGGTGTTCTGGCAGACAAAAACCCCGTGACAGTGGGGCTGCCTAGCCAGAAGAGCCCCTTCCAGCAGTCCCCCACCTTCTCCTGGAGGATAACTGACTCTTAACTTGCTAACAAACACTCCCAGTGTGACTCTCAGCTGCTTTCTCTCCCTCTGCCCAGTGACTGAACTCCAGACGCGTCTGTCTACTCTGCCGCCATTTTTTCAGAAATTCTAAAAGTATCTCATTTTAGATTATTCATTTCCATAGCTGTGAAGAAGTATTTTACTCCATGTTATTTATTCTGGAGTTTTCAAATATTTAAGATTTTTGTTTTTTATTCTTACAAACATCATTTGTCCAGTGAACATTTTATATAAATGTGTATCTATGAGGGTAAAAAAATATCTTGAAATATACACTGAGTGGCCAGATTATTATGATCTCTGAATGCATAAAAACCTGGCCACTCAGTGTATATCCTATAAAATAAAAGGCTAATATGAAAATTTTCCTCTGAACAAGGAGTTAAACCAGCAAGAAAGCCAGCCAATCACCCATATCCCCTCCCCCTGGCAAGGCTGGCTAGACCCCACCCATGCACTAATTCATGCACCCATGTATGAATTCATGTAATATATGTATTACACTTTACACATTTTCTTTTTTTAATGTATGTTGTCACTATTACATATGTCCCCCTTTTCCCCCCTTTTTACCCACCTCCACCTAGCCCCTGACCACCTCCTTCTGACCATCATTGCATGGCTTTATTTTCACTTATTTAAAACAAAATTTTGCTCAATGCAGGGTTTTTAAAATATAGTTTTTAATGATATTTTCCTTAAGGGATTGTACTTTTTTTCTGTTAGTTTCTTATTTAAGAAATATTTTCCTGTTTTGAGGACAAGTTATTTTTCTCTACTTTCTTCTAAAAGGCACACAACTTTTCATTTCACATTGAATCCATCAAGAGACTGTTGTGTGGGAGTAAAGACAGCATTTTATTTGTTCTCAGGAGATTAACAACACCATTGGTTGATGAACTTCACTGTTGCCTTTCTCCTCTTGGTTCAAACTACACTTGGGTTCTTGATCTGTTGCCCAACTCTCAGTGTGAATATTATTCTCCTGAATTATATCCTTTTTTTTTTTGCTAGATACAGTCCAGCCACTTCCTAAGAAAAAAAGTGTGGTAAGCAAAATATTTTATTCTTTATATAGCCAAGTCATATCAGGAAGGCAGACCTTGAAACCTACACCTTAGGCGGTAAGGGTGGTAGAGAACTTCTGCAGGCAGTTTGCCAGGACTTGTGTCCTGACTCTTCCATTTATTGCCTATATTATTATCTTGCCAGGCTTTACTCTGAGTATGTGCAAACCTTTGCAGCACCTGAAGATCTAGGAAGAGGTTAAAGAATATAGGTAATTCAATGATATTGATTTCCAAATCCCAAAACTATATTTAAAAATACATTTTTATTGATTTTTTACAGAGAGAAAGGGAGAGGGATAGAGAGTTAGAAACATCCGTGAGAGAGAAACATCAATCAGCTGCCTCCTGCACATCCCTTACTGGAATCGAACTTGGGACCTTTCATTTCACAGGTGATGCTCTATCCACTGAGACAAACCAGTTTCAGCAAAAACTATACTTATATATACTTTTCCAAAATTGATCTGACTGTGAAGGCACCTTGCTCTGCTAAGGTTTGTTTTTTTCTTTCTTAAACACCTTTTCTAACAACTGGGTAGCAAATACTTTTGCAAAACAGTTGCTTTACGTTTTTTGCATGTCAATGGAAAACTTTGCTCTGACATAATTGAAAGAGGACTTGATCCAGTTGTCAGTTTGAAATATTAAACGTAATGTTTGGTGACAGATAAGATTGAGATTTTTAATATGTAACTTTGGAGTCTGGTTCCTGATTAAATGCCTGTGTGTGATATTTTAATTCATGTCTATACTCAGTTACGAAGGCTTGGCCTGGCAGGCTTCATGGGGAAATGGGGCCCTCCCCACACCAGATCTGTTGCATAGCCTATGCATTGCAGCCTGTGAAGGAAGTTATACTCCTAATTCAAGCTCTCCTTCCTCACCATCTTTGCCCCACATACAGGCATACACTGGCTTGCCATGCTCTTTGCATATTTGCTTTCCTAGTTCTTGGAGTCTTCATTTCTTTCTGTCTATCAGAGAGGTCTTGGGCTGAAGTCTTCTTCAAGATCTTCTGCTGAGACTTCTTTATGTGTTTGGGTGGGGGTGTTGTTGGGGAGGGGCTTAGAGACACTTTTCCCCACTCTTACTGCCAGATACTTTTCTGTTCCTAGCCCACTCCTGCATTATCTCCTCCTTTTTTCTTCGATCTCTATTGTCCATACTATGAAAGTATTTTAATCAGAACTCCAGCAGCAATGTGACAGTCCAAGTCTATACCAATCCACATGACCCTCTACCTGTGAGCCATTCCATGGTAACAGGAGTCAGTATTTTTTCATATATATTCTACCTTTTATCATCTCAATAATTATATGTTACAATTTTAATAGATTTTTGTTGATTTGCAATCAAACTGGACCTTAAACCAGAGAATAGTTCTTGTTTTAACATTGTTTTAAAAAATGTATCTTTATTGTTGAAAGTATTACAGATGTCTCCTTTTTTTCCTTATTGACACCCTCCACCAAGTCCCTCAGTCCAGGCCTTTTTAACACATAGATGTTATGTTAAGGGGAAAACATCAATTTTATTATATACTTTTTTTTCTTTTTTGGAATATGAAAGAGGTTCAATAAAATACTTCCAAGGATAAAAACATAATACATTGGGTTATAATTCTGTGTGAGAAATGAAATGGAAATATGAGTACAAGGAGAAGAGGAAAATGATGTAAAATTTCCATGGATTGATGAAAAGATTTTTCATCAACATTTAAATTGGATGATAATGATGTCAAATTTATATGGCATTCTGACACCATTGAGCATATATGTTTGAGTGATGTGAGAGAAATGCTTTAAATATATGTTTACAATGCATAAAAGTAACATTCTTTGCAACTATGTTTAAACTTCAGATAAAATGTTTTAGGTGTCACATTAAAAATACAGTAATGAGATACATTGCTTTTGAAATTCATTTTAATGATATATGATAAAAAATATTTGACGACAACTTATCTAGAAGATCGTGATGTTCTCTGACACATGAGAAACAACATGGACAATTTCCATCCTGGCCAGTTATAGCTTCTGTGGGAAAGAAGCTTGGCAAAAGAAAACAAAATCTTTGTCTCGTACTCAGATATTCAGGAAGAGCTGCAAAATCATATTAAGGACCAAGAAAAATATTAGACATAATATTTTTTCAGGTACCTTTACAGGCCTCTAAGATCAAAATCCAATCTCACACTTTAGAAGATTAGTTCCCTCAGAGTACATCCTTAAATATGGAATCCTTAGAAAAATCCACTGCAGAAATAAAGGATATAGCATAGAAAAGATATCTGTGTCAATCCAGGGCCTGGTAGATAACAGATGGTGCATTCAAACAGGTGACTGAAGAGAATTTAAGACAGGAGATGGGTATAGCCATAGTTAAGGGGACAAGGAATGATGGAGTACTAACAGTTGGGAAGCCTTTGACAGCCCCTGTCTTTACCAGATACCACTGAGAGAAACATAGGCATAAAACAGTATTGCTTTTCAACCTCTGATCTCAGGCAGACAAACACAGCCAAGCTCCTTATTTCTCTTATTATCAACTGAGGTTGATAGTAATAGAAATAAGGAAAATAAATGCCCAGAGTTTCTCTTCTTTCTTCTTGATATCTTATTGGCCAGGTCCCACTGAAGGTGGAGGGCAAGAAATACTGGTGGTGCAGCATGGCAGAGAGAGACTCCCATGGATGGCAGGGTGAAGAAGTACACAATGGAGGAGAAAAATAGAATCCAACACAATTTTCAAAGCTGTTAATATTCTAGTTTTTTAATAAATTAGATGTTTATTAAATGTACTAGTAAATCCTTCTATATTAACATGAAATTACAGATACCAACAGAGTAGAGATACTAAATCCCAGATGTATTCACTCAGATTTTACAATAAAGTATTAGAATTAGAGAAAATGAAAGATAAATGACAATTTAAAAATATACCTAACTGTAAGTAACTACATTTTAGTGTGTGAGTCATTCTTTGTTTTAGAGATAAACTAGAGGCCTGATGCACAAAATTCCTGCAAGGGGCTTGGCCCTCATAGCCACGACGGCTTGCCCCAGGCCTGGCAGCCCTGGCTCTTCCTGAATGTGGTCCCAAAGGACATCCAGAAGGATGTCTGGAAGGTCATTTGGCTGTCTGGTCTAATTAGCATATTACACTTTTATTATTGTAGATGTCTTTCTTCCTAAAAGTGACTGTAGTGTTAAGACATTTCTATACAACTAAAAATACACATTTTAAAAATATATAGAATTCAGAATGATGTTCAGACATTTCAGATCTCAAGAGCAAATGTCTGTCTGGGAAAATGTTCTAACAAATGCTGACCAATACAAACGTAATGAGAGCCACATAGGTGATTTTAAAATTTCTAGTTACTACATTTAAACATAAAGAATAAATTTATGTTAATAAAGTTTTCTTTAACACAATACATCAAAAATATTATCAATTCAATATATAAAGTTAAAATTATTAGAGACATTTGCATTCTGTTTTATCTCACACTGACTGCGAAAGCCAGTGCGCATCTTACACACATGCTGCATTTCAATTGCTTAAGAGCCCTATATTGTAAGTGGTGAACTTCCTGGTCAGAGCAGTTGTAAAAATTGAAAGGTACTTAATAAAAAATAAGGGATACTTATTGGTAAAAGTATAATGAAGAGAATGCATTTTAATGTTCTTAGTGAATATGTTTTTATATTTCTAGCCAGAAAGGCAGAAAGATCATGCAGGTGAATTTTATGATGCTAAAAATTATGTGAATTATAACCACTTAACTCTAATAACTTACCTATCTCATTCACTTGCTCATCCTTGCTCTCGTTAGTATAATTTTGAGTTCAAATAGGACATTTAAGCTTGGACTAATAAACTCTTTGAATAGAGAGGAGGAAAGGGAAAAGCAGAATTTTTTTCAATTGCCTTTTACTGAAATATGATTTTACCATAAAATTGAGCTTTCTGAAAGTATATTACTATGGCTTTAGGAATATTCAGAAGGTTGTATACCAATCACCACATCAAATTACTGAACATTTTCATTTGCACAAATAAATGTTGTATCATTTAGCAGTCACTACAATCACCACTTCACCTCAGTCTCTGGGAGCTAATAATCTATGTTTCTCTAGATTTATCTATTACAGATATCTGGAATCACAAAGTATGTCATCCTTTGTGTTTAATTTTTTAATTTACCATAATGTTCTCAAAATACATACATGCTGTAATATATATCAGTGTTCTGTCCATTTTTTATGATTGGACTAGAGACCCAGTGCACAAATTTGTGCCTGGGTGGGGTCTTGCTGTCCCACGCTGATTGGGCCAGGCTGGCCAGGGAGAGGGCCAGCAGGTGGTTAGCTGACTGGCCTCACTCCCACTCAAGGTGGGGGGAGCTGATCAAAGCAGGGCCAGCCACGAGGAGGGCCAAAGGCATTTGGCCAGTGAACCATACCCCCTGGTTGAACTCACAGTCGAACTCCTGGTTGAAGGGACAATTTGCATATTAGACTTTTATTTTATACACTAGAGGCCCAGTGCACAAAATTCGTGCATGGAGGGAGGGTGTCCTTCAGCCCAGCCTGCTCCCACTCCAATCTGGGACCCCTTAAGGGATGTCCTGCTGCTCGTTTGGCCCCGTTCCTACCTGAGGCCAAATGGACAGCTGGAAATTCCTCTCACAATCCAGGACTGCTGGCTCCCAATTGCTCACCTGCATGCCTTCCTGATTGCCCCTAATCACTTCTGCCTGCCAGCCTGATCACCTCCTAACCACTCCCCTGCCAGCCTGATTGATGCCTAACTGCTCTCCTGCCAGCCTGTTTGCCCCTAACTGACCTCCCCTGTCGACCTGGTCACCCTAACTGCCTTCTTCGGTAGGCCTGGTCACCCCTAACTGCCCTCCCTTGCAGGTATGATCACTCCCAATTGCCCTTCCTTGCAGGCCTAGTTACTCCCAACTACCCTTCCCTGCTAGCCTGATCACCCACAATTGTCCTCCTTTGTAAGCCTCGTCCCTCCCAACTGCCTCTCCCTTCAGGCCCAGTCATCCCAACTTTCCTCCTCTGCAGGCCTGGTCACCCCTTACTGCCTTCCTCTGCAGGCTTAATCACCCACAACTGCCCTTCCTTGCAGGCCTGGTGTCTGCCAATTTCCCTCTCCTTCTGATCATCTTGTGGGGCTCATCCTGTGTCCACATGGGGGCAGGATCTTTTGCCCATATAGGGGCAGTAATCGCAGTAATCTTGTGTGTTGGAGTGATGGTCAATCTGAATATTACTCTTGTATTAGATAGAATAGAGGCCTGGTACATGAGTGGGGGCCAGCTAATTTGCCCTGAAGGTTGTCCTGAATCAGGATGGGTGTTCCCTTGGAGCATGAGGTGGCCTGGGCAAGGGATCTGTGGTGGTTTGCAGGCTGGCCACACCCCCGATGACCCAAGTTGAGGTCCTGGGATATGAGATTTATTTATCTTCTACAGTTGAAACTTTGTAGCCTAGAGCAGAGCCAAGCCTTCTGCTGTACAACCATTAAAACTTTGTTGCCTTAAGCAGAGGCCTGGACCAGCCAGGGTGTGTGGAAACCTTGGCTTCCTCCATTGCCAGGGGCAATCCAAGCCTCTCTCCTACTCTCTCTGTGGCTGTAGCCATCTTGGTTGTGTTAATTTGCACACTTGCTCTGATTGGCTGGTGGATGTGGCTTTGGGTATAGTGAAGGTACTGCCAATTTGCATATTACTCATTTATTAAATAGGATTAGAGTACCAGTGCACAAAATTTATGCACTGGGAGGAAGGGGGTCCCTCAGCCTGGACTGTACCCTCTCACAGTCTGAGAGCCCTCAAGGGATGTCTGACTGTTAGCTTAGGCCTACATAGGGAGCGGGCCTAAGCCATCAGTTGGATATCCTTAATGATGCTGCTGAGGTGGTAGAGGCTCCCACCACTGCTGCTCCACTAGCCAGCTGTGAGGATGGACGCTGGCTGAGTGGTGCTCCCCCTGTGGGAGCACACTGACCACCAGAGAACAGCTTCTGAATTGAGTAGCTGCCCCCTGGTGGTCAGTGCTTATCATAGTAACATGTCATTCATCTGTTCAGTCAATTTGTATTTTAGCCTTTTATTAGATAGGATAATGTGTTATTATGGGCAAGGCCTCTAATTCAATTTTCTTTAGGTAGTTAAAGGGAAGGGTAGAATTTTCACTTGAGCCTGAAGCTAAAATTGCCATTAGCTCAAAAATCTGCATACCACTAATACACATCTTGGTGAGGCTCATTCTGACCCCCACACTGTTCTATTATGTATATAAGTATTGGCAACCATCTTATCTCTTTAGTGAAAGTAACCTTTTGTTATGTTACCATGACTAACTTTATCTCATGAGTTGTGTTTTGGCTTCAAGCCTGTACAAAAATTCATGCAACAACTTTAGAACTTCTTTTCAATATTTACATGGCATATCTTTTCTTTTATTTTCTCTAAAAATATATAAGTTTTTATATATTAAATAGGAATAGCCCATGGACAAAGACAACAGTCTGGTCAAGTCCTGAGAGGGGCATGTGTAGGAAAGAAGAGATCAATGGGGAAAAAATAAATATAATAAAGGGCTATTTGTAATACTTTCAACAGTAAAGATACATCCTATGTAATAAAATGATAATATGCAAATTGACCATAATCCCAACACACAAGATGGCCACACCCAAGTGGACACAAGATGGCCTCCACAAGATGACCAGGTGGGGAGAGCATTTGTGGGTGATGAGGCCAGCAAGGAAGGGCAGTTGGGGGTGACTGGGCTGGCAGAGAAGGGCAGTCGGGAGGAACCAGCCTTGAAGGGGAGGGCATTTGTGAGGTGGGGACCAGAAAGGATATATGCACCCTTATGTTCATAGCAGCACAATTTACAATAGCTAAGATTTGGAAACAGCCTAAGTGCCCATCAGCAGAACTGTGCACTAAACCTGTAGTTTTAAATAAAGGAAAATATCTTAGTTGAAAAGAGTTTTATGTGAAATAATATTAGTAATTGCTCTGCACTGTACTTTATATTCTCAACTCCTCTCCAAGAGATATTAATTGAACCTATGTTCGCTTAATGTTAATCAACTCTATGTTCACTGACTGCAGGACGGGCTCCCAACCACAAGTGTGAACATCAGTGGGATGGATTTGGGTACCAGGTTGGCAAGGGAATCCCACAGAGCAATTGGAAGGCCGATTGCATATTCGTCCCCCCTACTCCTCTTGGGATGGGCAGTGTGAAGCCTCAAGCAGGTGCAACAGGGCTGGGATGAGCCACCTGGTAGACCTGGTAGCTGCTTTTATATAATTTATTCTTTGCTGAGCATCTAGGGAGGGGAAGCAGACATGGTGCCTGAGGCTGACTTCCAAGAGGTTAGTACTACTGTCTGGATCATGCCAGTGGTGCTGATTAATTGGTTCCTGGCCCATTTTCTAAAGATTGCACCTGTAGGACTACTGAGAGATTGAGTGGCTGTCACCGGGCTGGTGGACCACTGGGATGAGTCAGTCAGCTGAGTAGCACTGCTGCTGTAGGAGCACACTGACCACCAGGAGGCAGGTCCTGCATTGAGTGTCTGTCCTATAGTGTTCAATGTTTGTCATAGTGAGCAGTCGACCAGTTTACTGGTCAATCGGTTGCATAGGTTTATATATTTATATATATAAGTGAGATCATTTGATATTTGTCATTCTGGAACTGGCTTATTTCACTTAGCATAATGCTCTCCAGGTCTATCCATGCTATTGGAAATGGTAAAAGTTAGTTCCTTTTTTTAGTAGCATAGTGTTCCACTGTGTAGCAGTACACAGTTCTGCTGATGGGCACTTAGGCTGTTTCCAAACCTTAGCTATTGTAAATTGTGCTGCTATGAACATAAGGGTGCATATATCCTTTCTGATTGATATTTCTTATTTCTTGGGATATATTCCTAGAAGTGAGATTACTGGGTTAAATGGCATTTCCATTTTATTTGCTGGAATATTTTTGATTACTACTTCAAATTCTTCAGTAGTTTTCTGCCCATTCTGTTTTTTATTTTATTTTATTTTATTTTTCCTGATTGAATTTTTGAAGCTTGTATTTTTCTAGGAATATATCCATTTCATCTAGGTTATCCAGTTTGTTGGAATACTATTGTTTATAGTATGTTTTTTTACAATCCTTTGTATATCTGCAAGGTCTGTTGTTACTTTACCTCTTTCATTTCTGAGTTTGTTTATTTGGGTGCTCTCTTTTTGTTTCTTGGTGAGCTGGACTAGAGATTCATTAATATTGTTTATCCTTTCAAAGAACCAGCACTTGCTTTTATTCATTTTTTTCATTTTTTAATTTTTTTTTTGTCTCTATGCCATTTATTTCCACTCTGATTTTAATATATTCTCCCTTCTGCTTACTCTGGACTTTTCATATGCTCTCTTTCTAATTCTTTAAGTTGTAGGGTTAGATCATTTATTGCCATTTATCTCTCTCTCTCTCTCTCTCTCTCTCTCTCTCTCTCTCTCTCTCTCTCTCTCTCTCTCTCTCTTTTACATTTAGGTAGGCCTTAAGAACTATGAACTTCCCTCTCAGGACTACTTTCACTATGTTCCATAGATTTTGAATTATTGAATTGTCATTGTCATTTGTTACTAGATTGATTTTTATTTATTCTTTGATCTCCTTGGTAACCCAGTTGTTACTTAATAGCGTGCTATTTAGCTTCCAAGTGTTTAATTTTTTAAGTGTTTTTATTGTAGTTGATTTCTAACTTTATACCTTTGTGATCTGAGAAAATGCTTGATATAATTTCTAACTTTTTAAATTTGAAGAGACTTGCCTGTGTCCCAATATGTTATCTACCTTTGAAAATGTCCCATGTGTACTTGAGAAGAATTTATATTATGTAGCTTTGGGATGAAATGTTCTGAAAATGTCGATTTAAGATTGTTATTTCTTGGATTATTTTGTTTTGTTTAGGGGATTTATCCAGTGGTGTCAATGGGTATGAAATTCCCTTATTATGATTGTGTTACTGTGGATCTCTTTCTTCATATCTTCCAGAAGTTTTTTTTTTTAATTTATTTGGGTGTTCCTGAATTGGATGCATACATGTTACATCCTCTTGTAGGTTGTTTCCTTTAGTATTATGAAGTTGCTTTTTTATCTTTAGCCTTCAATTTGAGGTCTATTTTGTTCAAATATAAAAATTGCTCTCCCAGGTTTTTTTGTTTTTGTTTCTTTTTTTATTTGTTTGTTTGTTTTAATTTCCATCTGCTTGAAAATTTTTTTTCCTATCTCTCCACTATTAGTCTGTGTGAGTTCTTTGTTCTGAGGTGGGTCTTTGGTAGACAACATATATATGGGTCATGTTTTCTTATTCATTCAGTGATCCTATGTCTTCTTTTTAAACTATATTTTATTGATATTTTTATAGAGAAGAAGGGAGAGGAATAGAGTTAGAAATATTGATGAGAAACATTGATCATCTGCCTCCTGCACACCCTCCACTGGGGATATGCCTGCAATCAAGGTATCAAACCTGGGACCCTTCACTCTGCAGGACAAATCTCTATCCACTGAGCCAAACCGGTTAGGTCAACCCTATGTCTTTTTTTTTTTTAAATATATTTTATTTAACTTTTTTACAGAGAGGAAGAGAGAAGGATAGAGAGTTAGAAAAATGGATGAGAGAGACATTGATCAGCTGCCTTCTGCACACCATCTACTGGGGATTTGCCTGCAACAAAGATACATGCTTTTGACCGGAATCAAACCCATCACCCTTCAGTCCATAGGCTGATGCTCTATCCACTGAGCCAAACTGGTTTCAGCCTCTATATCCTTTTATTGGAGCATTTAATCCATTTATGTTTAAAGTTGTTATTGCTAGGTACTTTTTTGTCACCATTTTTTATTCTTTATGCCTATGTTTTCTTCTTTTCTTCATATTTCTTCTTTTTTATAGCAGTTCCTTTAGAATTTCTTGCATTGGTGTCTTGGTGGTAATAAACTCTCTTAGTCCTTTTTTTGTCTGTGAAGATTCTGATTTCACCTACAATTTTGAATGATAGCCTGGCTCAGTATATTATTCTTGGTTTCAGTCCCTTGCTTTACATCACTTTATATATTTCACTCCATTCTTTTATGCCCTGATGTGCTTCTGTTGAGAAATCAGTTGTTAGTGTAATGTGAGATCCCTTTTTGGTAGCTTTATGTGTCTCTATGGCAGCTTTTAAGCTTCCAACTTTATCATTGGTATTTGCCAATTTAAATATGTGTCTTGGTGTCAGTCTTTTTGGGTTTATCTTGTTTGGTTCTCTGTGCTTCTTGGAAATGTGAGTTTTTTTCTTCCCAATATCATGGAAGTTTTCTGTCATTATTTCTTCCAAAAGGTTTTCTATCCCTTGTTTCATTTCCTCTCCTTCTAGTATCCCTATTATGTGGATGTTCTTTCAAGTTATGTTGTCCCAAAGCTTCCTTAGGGTCTTCTTTTGCTTTTTAAGTTTATTTTTTCCAGTTGCTATTCTGCTTCAGTGTTTTTTTTTTGTTGTTGTTGTTTGTTTATTTGTTTTCCTACCTTATCTTCTAGCTCTCTGAATTGGTCCTCAGCTTCTTCTAGTTTATCGTTGATACTTTCCATTGTGTGCTGTATTGCAGATACAGGGGTACCTCGAGATATGAGTTTAACTCATTCTGTAACCTTGAGGCATGGGAAACTATGAGACGCTCAAGTCACAGTAAACTGGTGGGTCATGTGCATCTGGCCGATCCACGTGATTACTCCTATCTCAAATGTTGCTCGTATTTCAAAGCAAAAATTGCTTGCTGAACGGTTTGTATCTCAAAAATCTCATATGTTAGGGCACTTGTATCTCGAGGTACCACCGTATGTCATTCTTCATTTCCGCCTCATTCTTCATTTCCTCTTGATTCTAACACATGCTTTTGAATTTGTCTTCCATCGTTTTTAGCATCCTTTTCACCATTGCTCTGAATTCTTTCTCTGACTAACTGCTTGACTCCCTGTTGTTTACTCCCTTTTCTGGTGATTTTTCCTTTCCTTTTGTTATGGAAGCTATTTCTTTGTCTCCCCATTTTTGGTATTCCTTTGTGTTTGTTTCTATGTATTAGATCATACTTCTATGTCACCCAGACTTTTTTGAGTTTGTATCATATAGTTGATGTTTTTTGGGACCCAGTAGTGCAATCTCTCCAGGTCTTTTGAGCTGGTATTTTAGGTATGCCCCTTAGTTGGAATATTTGGGTTTTGTTGGTATGGTTGGGCCTTGAGTGTTATAATCCCACTTATAGATGGTGTCTCCTATCATGGTGTGTGGTTATTTGTTCACTATCTACCATGTTGACTGGAAAGCACAAAATACAACTCAACAAGACACCACACTGAGGGACTAAAACATGAATGTATTCACACCACCAATAAACCCAATAAAAGTGACCATCAGAGAAAAGAGAATTAGAAGAGATAAAGAGAGCAAAAATGATATTGAAGCGGGGGGAAGGGTAAGAGAGAAAAGAAAAAGAAGAAAAAAGAAGGGGGAAAATATGGGGATAAAACTTCATAAAACAAACAAATAAACCAAAAATTGCAAATAACAAACATCTAGAAAAATAAAAGAGGACAGAATCTGTAGAGATAGAGCTTATTTTCAAAAACTAAGGTAAATTAATTGAATGCATAGGTAAAGGCCACAGTTCCATGTAGAGCAGGTAGAGAAAGAATGAGTGGGTATGAAGAAAAGTGAAAAAATAAATAAAAAAAATAGAAAGACAATTTTTTCCCTTTAAACTACCTATCTATATATTCATTTATTTTTTTGAAAATGAGAATAGAGGAGAAAGAAGAGAGGCTTGAGTTAAGTGAGTGATACTAATTAAGCAATTAGGAGAAGAGGAGAGCAAGAGAGGAGATGAAAAAGCAAAGCATAAAAATTTGGCAGGCAAAGAAAGAGAAAAGTGAAGGGTTCATGGACTTGGGCCAGGGGAGAGGAAATGAGATATATGAGTAAGTCAAGAGAGACTATAATAATAATAACCCTATATAATAAAGAGGTAATATGCAAATTGATGGTCATACCCTTACACAAGATGGTCACCCCTATGTGGTCATAAGATGGCTTCCACAAGATGACCAGCAGGGGAGGGAAATTGTGGGTGAACAGGCCAGCAGGGGAGGGTAGTTAGGGGCAAACAGGCTAGCAGACAAGAGAAGTTTGGAGTCATCAAGCTGGCAGGGGAGGGCAGTTGGAGGCAACCAGGCCTGGAGGGAGGAAGGTGAACAGGCTTTCAGGTGAGGGCATTTGGGGGTGACCAGACTGATTAGGGAGGGCAGTTGGAAGTGACCTGGTCAACAGGGGAGGACAACTGGGGGCGATCAGGATGTCAGGGGAGGGCAGTTGAGGCAATCAGACTGGCAGGGGAAATGGTTAGGGGGTGATCAGGCAGGCAGGCAGAAGAGTTAGGGACAATCAGGGAGGCAGGCAGGCAAGTGGTTGGAAGACAGCAGTCCTGGCTTCTGAGAGGGTTGTCTAACTGCCAGGTTAGGTCCAATCTGCGAAGTTTGACATTCCCCAAGGGGTCCCAGATTGGAGAGGATTCAGGCTGGGCTGAGGGACACCCCCCCGCCTTTTCCCAGTGCATGAATTTCATGTACTGGGCCTCTAGTGTGTCAATAAAATAGATAATGAAGATCTGCTTGCGGACTGAAAGGTCCCAGGTTCAATCCTAGTCAAGGGCATGTATCCTGGTTGCAGGCACATCCCTAGTAGGGGGCGTGCAGGAAGCGGCTTATCGATGTCTCTCTCTCATCTATGTTTCTAACTCTCTATCCCTCTCCCTTCCTCTCTGTAGAAAATCAATAATATATATATATATATATATATATATATATATATATATATATATATATATATTTTTTTTTTTTTAAGCACAAGGAGAGAGAAAACCTGAAGCAGGGAAAAGAGAAACAGCATGAAAAGGGGAGCAGTGAGGAAAAAAATGGTGGCAAAAATTAAAGTGTAAGATAAAATAAAATAATGATCATATCTAATGAAGAGGGAATATGCAAATTGTCCATCATACTACACAAAGAGGGCAGGACTCATAGTCACAAGATGGTGGCACTCAGTCCTCTTGCCTCTCTGAAGGCTCATAGTCCTTTCAGCCCAGCTGAGGAGGGAAGTTTGGAGCCATCAAGCTGGCAGGGGAGGGCAGTTGGAGGCAACCAGGCCTGCAGAGAGGAAGGGCATTTGAGGGTGACCAGACCAACTGGGGAGGGTAGTTAGAAGTAACCTGTTCAGCAGGGGAGGACAGTTGTTGCACAGTGTGTACAGACCCACCCTCAGCCCACCAGCTAACCATGCCTGGCCCAAAGTACAGGCAAGCCTTGGATGGCAGCTACCTAGCTGCCCAGGGCCGCCTAAGGCTCAGGTAACCAAGGCCAGCTGAGGCTTTTTGCTGCAGTGGCAACAGCAGACGTGTGATAGGGGTGTTGCCTTCCCCTGAACAGTAGGTCACCTCCTGCCCCTGAGGGCTCCTGGACTGTGAGAGGAGGCAGGCTGATCTGAAGGACCTCCCCTCTTGCATATGAATTTTCATACACCGGGCCTTTAAGAAAAAAAATTAAATAGAATGAAAAAAAATTCAAAAAAATAAAAGATTAAAAATGTTTTAAAATAAAATGAAAAAAATATATTTTTCCATTTTAAGTAAAAGATTAATAAAAATTGAAGTGATTTTTGACTCATCCAAGTTTTAATGTCCCATGGTGCTGGTGCAGCACTGACGTGGTACAGAATAGGTTCCTTCTTACCCTTTCATCCTGGTAGTCCGTCTCTCTCTCTCCAGTTCAGATCCCTAGGCCTACCATTCTCCAGGTGTCCTCTGTCTTTTCCAGCCACAGATTGTCTCACCAGCTGTGTCTAATTCGCCAATTCCAGGTGAATGTTATTTGATTTAGTTGTTTCTTCTATCTGCTGCATGAGAAGGCACAGGGAATGTCTATTTGGCCACCATTTTGTCTTTCTCTTTTTCTTTAAAAACTCTTTCCAGCCCAGCTGCTATGGCTCAGTTGATTGAGCATCCCTCCCATGCACCAGGAGGTCACTGGTTTCATTTCCTGTCAGAGTACATGTTTGAGTTGTGGGTTCCATCCATAGTAGGGGGCTTGCAGGAGGCAGCTGATTGATATTTCCTTCTCATCAATGTTTTGCTCTTGCCCTCTCTCTTCCTCTCTCTGAAATCAATAAGAACATATTAAAAACAAATAAACAAACAACAACAGTAATAACAAAATGACTTTTTAATTTAAACTAAATTCTTTCTGATATTGGTATAGGCATTGGTTTCTGTTTGCCATTTTACTTCAAAACTATTTGTATCTTTGAAACTAAAGTTTATCTCTTGTAGACACATATATTTGGATCATGTTTTCTTTTTAAGTCATCTGCTAATCTATATTTTTCCTTAATCCATTCTGGTAATCTCTGTTTCTAGATTGATATTTTTAGTCCATTTATATTCAATTAATTACAGATAATTTAAGATTAATGTCTTTTATTTTACTGTTTTCTTTGTTATTCTAATTCTATACTGTTTCCTTTTTTGCATTACATAGACATTGTCTTGTGTACCATTTTAATATCCTTGTTGCTTCACTTACTATAATTTTTTGAATTTTTTAATGGTTTCCACTCCAATTATACTAGTAATTAACATCAGTTTTTAAAAAAATTCTTTTAATTGTTGAAAGTATTACAGATGAGCCTTATGCTTAGTGAAATAAGCCAGTCAATGAAGGAGAAGCATCACATGATCTCACTCATTTGTGAATAATAAAGAACATTATAAACTGATGAACAAAAGGATAGATACAGAGACAGTAAAGCTTCAAACAGACTGTGAAATTACAGCAGGAAGATTAAAGTTAGGTGAAGTAGATTAGAGATCAATCCAAGGACTTGGATGTATGCATATAAGCATAACCAATGAACATAGACACTGGGGGGTTGCTGTATGCCCGGGAGGGAGGGGAGGCAATGGGGAGATATGTATAAAATATAATAAAAATAAAAAAAAAGAAATCAGAAATGTAAAGGCTTTGAGAAAAAAGGATGGTTATGTAAATTTAATGCATTAAATATAGAATTAAAGCTAAAAAAAAAAAAGTATTACAGATGTCTCCCTTTTTCTCCCCATTGAATCTTTCCTCCCATTCCCACCCTCTTTGAGGCCTTCACCACAATACTGTCTGCTTCCATGGGTTATGCATATATATATATATATGTATATATATATATATGTAAGTTCTTTGGTTAATCTCTTCCCACCTCACCGACCCCCCTGAAAATAATCATTAGTCTATCGCCATGGTCACCAAACTGTGGCTCTCGAGCTACATGCGGCTCTTTGGCCCCTTGAGTGTGGCTCTTCCAAAAAATACCATGGCCTGGGTGAGTCTATTTTAAAGTGACGTTAGAAGAAATTTAAATTTAAAAAAAAAATTGGCTCTCAAAAGAAATTTCAGTCATTGTACTGTTGATATTTGGCTCTGTTGAATAATGGATTTGCAGACCACTGGTCTATTACATGTTTTCAGTCTGTTGGATGTATTTAATTTGCCAGTTTCTTAATTATAACAGTTTAGTTTGAATTAATACCAACTTAATCTCAACTTGATACAAAAACTTCGCTCCTATATAACCCTCCTTCTTTTTGTTATCATTTGTCATACAAATTGCATTTTTTTGACATATACCTCTCAATACCGATTTGCATGTACTGCTTTGTATAGCTATGATTTATTTATTTATTTATTTATTTATTTATTTATTTATATTATTGTTCAATCCTCACTTGAGCATACTTTTTCCCCTTGACTTCTAGAGAGAGTAGGAGAGAGGGAAGAGGTGGTGAAAGCAATACACATTGACTGGTAACTCCCAACTGTGTCCCTACCTGGGGCTGGGGAACCTGGTCCTGAAGCACTAGCCCTTAACTGGGAAGAGAAATCTCAACACCTTGGTCTGTAGCCTGGTACTCCAACCACTGAGCCATACCAGCCAAATCATTTTCCTGGATATCAAATCTTACTTATCTTCTTCATTTCATCAGTTTGAATTCAATTTTATGTTTTTAAATATATATTTTTTATTGATTTCAAAGAGGAAGGGAGAGGGAGAGAGAGATAAAACATCAATGATGAGAGAGAATCAGTGGTTGGTGGTCTCCCGCATGCCCCTTCTGGGGATATGCCTGCAATCTGGGGAATGTGCCTTGACCAGAATTTAACCATGACCTCCTGTTCTTAGTTTGATGCTCAACCACTTGGCCACACTGGCCAGGCTGTATAACAAAAGTATTTCAAACAAAATAATCTTTTATATTATACTTATAGTTACTTTTATCATATCTTTATTATTCTATGTGGATTTTAATTATTGTTTAGTATTATTTCATTTCATCCTTATGGGTTCCCCTTTAGCATGTCTTGTAGGGCAAGCTTTGATTGTAACATATTTTGTTTTACCTTACATATAATGTATTAAATTCCCCTTTACTTTGAAATATTAATTTTCCTAGATATCAAGTCTTACCTATCTTTTTTATTTAATCAGTTTGAATAATAATTCTACCATCTTCTGGCTATTGTGATTTCTGATAAGAAATGGACCGTTAATCATATTAAATATTCCTATGTGATGTCTCTTGCTGTTTTTCAGATTCTTTCTTGGTCTTCTTCATTTTATCATTTATTTTGGTTAGAAATGTCTGAGTTTATCTTATTTAGTATTTTAAGCTTGACTGTTAGATTGTTTTACATTAAAAAAATCTTAAACTAATAAGTCTCTAGTCCTTTGCAAAGAGTCTCTTTGTGCATTTTGGGCCATACACTTTATTCTCAGGCGGTCTACAATTCTGTCTGAGCTTCACCTTCTCGCTTAGCTTTATGGTCATCTTAAAGTGAGATTTCAGAGCCTTCTCGGGTCTTTCCTGGCTAGGTGCACAGGTATACATATGTGCATTACTTTTTATTTCCATAAATATGTCAAAGTTTTCAAAGCCCTCTAAGGATATGTTATTTTCCAGCTCTTCCTTTTAATTTTCTTGATCAAATCCTATTTGCCTCACTGTATTGCCTTACATAGCTGAAATGTTAAGCAGTTGCTGTGGATTATTTCCTACAACTGCCCAGAGGAAAAGACACTTTGCAAATAACAATTTCAGAGTCAAGTAAAATGAATACAACCTGGTTTCCAGGGAACTGCCAAATAGGTCAAATACTAACAATTCTCTGGGAAGGTGGATTTTGCACAGTTCCAAATCCATCTACTTTTCATGAGGTTGCTTTACTGCTGGCTATCACTATTAATTGTGGAGCTGGTGGTAATCCAGGCTACTGTGTAGCAGTGGAGAGGAGACTAGAAATTGAGCAAGTTAAAATGACACAAATTTCGCTACATTTACCAAGATTTAGCAATTTTTCTTGCATAAGCATTGAGATTTTTTTTCCAAAACTTTGCTTAATTTTAAGAATTCTGAAAAAGTAATTTCTTTTTCCCAGTATTCTAATTGCTTTTACTGAGAAACAGATTTTCAGAGATTCTTATTTCATTGTTGTCACTGATGTTGCTCCAATAAAAGCATATTTAAATCTTATTCAACAACAACAATGACTTAACAACAACAAAGCCTGCTTTTGGGAATATGGAGATTAAATATGCCACTGCAATTATTGGTGAAACAATGATTTATTAATCTCATTTTTTATCAAAATATGTATTCACAATTTAAGGTTTTATATTATTTTATTTCATATTTCAAAGTATAATTCAAATGCATGATTTAATTACATTAGAAAACTTATAGTGTTTACTTAATTTATAATATATCAGTATTTTTTGGTACGACATTGATCATATTTGTAAAATAATGGAACTTGAGAGATACAGCATATTTTAAACAAATTAAGAATTTATATTTAATCACTAAAACAATAGCTAGTGTTTTATGTGATATAAAATATAATGTGAATATAGTAATCAAACATATGATACATTTAAAGCATATTATAGTTATTAAAAACACTGTTTTTTAAAACCAAATAATTTGAAAAATTATATTAGTGATATAAAATATAATTAAAATATCATTTATTTGTTAATTTTTTATTACTATCTTTTTTTTCTATTATTTTACTTGCTTTTTGGAATTAGCATCTGAAAAGTAGAAATATATCTACCCAAGATCTCTGAGAAATTGAATTTCTATTCTAAGGTTGTCCATAAATAAAGATATTTTATGTTGTTTATCATCAATTAAATGAGTGTTCAAACCAATCTTTAAAAAATTTTATTTCTCTGTATTATACTTTCCAATTATATGAAATTCTATGATATCATATATCTCCTTGCTCTTATTTGGAAAAAAAATTGTCTACAGTTGGTGTTGGCTCAAGATAATACCAACTGGGAAAAGCAGTTGGCTTTATACACTTCAAATCCAAATTATGTCTAAAGTGTTATGTTAAAATAAAAACTTACAAATCAAATTGTAAATTTAACATTTTAATATTAGAGCATAATTTTGTACAACTAAGTTGTATATATGAAAATATGTGGTTTAATATGATTTGAAATTATTAAGAGGTAGGAATAGTTTATCCAACCAGCACTTCCAAATATATTTTCTTCACTTATAAATAAGCATCAGGTCATAAAAGGTAGCCCATTTGTGGGAAAAATAAAACTCTAACATAAATTAGAAGAATGGGTAGCTGATTTTCTATCATGCTAAAGAAACAAAAGAACAATTCATAGAGGACACTCCATTTTCCTGTTTCTGCATTTCCTTATCTTTAAAAAAATACAACTGTTAACTATTACAATGCAAATGTCTTCTAATTGAAGCACTGAGGTAAAATTACCACTACTCAATCATAATACTTTACTCACAATGAGGAACTATTATTGATTCTAGAATAAATTTCATTGCATCTTTACAGAGAAATGCACTTTAAGAACAAAGCAACTACAGATCAAAATCTTAAACCTCATATAGTAGCTTTATTTATTGTTTTCATATTCTTTGCTATTTTAGAAATATTTTGTCATTAGAGACCCGGTGCATGAAATTCATGCACAGGGAGGAGTCAGTGTCCTTCAGCCCAGCCTGAAGTGTCCTCTAGCTCTCTCCATTCTGTGACCCCTTGAAGGAGGTCTGACTGCCTACGTGGATCGGGCCTAAATGGGCAGTTGGACATCCTTTTCACAATCCAGGACTGCTAGATCTCAACTACTAACCTGCCTGCCTTCCTTGTTGCCCTTAAGCACTTCTGCCTGCCAGCCTTACCTCCTAACCACTCCCCTGTCAGCCAGATTGATGCCTAACTGCTCCCCTGCCAGCCTGTTTGCCCCTAACTGCCCTCCCCTGTGGGCCTGGTCACCCCTAACTGCCCTCCCTTGCAGTCTTGGTCACAGCTAACTGTTCTCCTCTGTAGGCCTGCCCCCCCCCAACTGTCTTTCCCTGCAGGATCAGTCACCCCCAATTTTCCTCCCCTGTTGGTCTGGTCAACCCTAACTTTTCTCCCCTGCATGCTTGATCATCTCCAACTGCCCTCCCTTGCAGGCTTGGTCTCTCCCAACTGCCCTCCAATGCTGGCCATCTTGTGGTTACCATCTTGTGTCCACATGGGGGTAGGATCCTTTGACCACATGGGGGCAGTTATCTTGTGTGTTGGAGTGATGGTCAATCTGCATATTATTCTTTTATTAGATAGGATAAAGGCCTGGTGCATGGGTGGGCAACAGCTGGTTTGCCCTGAAGGGTATCCCAGATCAGGGTGAGGGTTCCCTTGGGAAGTGGGTTTGATTGAGCAAGGGGCCTGTGACGATTTGCAGGCCAGCCATGCCCTCCAGCGATCCAACAGGAGGCTCTGTTATCTGGGTTTTATTTATCTTCTACAATTGAAACTTTGTAGCCTGGAGAGGAGTCAAGCCTTCTGCTGCACAGTCATTGAAACTTTGTTGCTTTAAAGAGGTCTGGGTTGACGAGGGTTTGTGGAAAGTGTGGCTTCCTCCATTGCCAGGGGCAACCCAAGCCTCTGTCCTGCTCTCTTTGTGGCCATAGCCATCTTGGTTGGGTTAATTTGCATACTCACTCTGATTGGCTTGGCTATGAGTGTAGATTGACGTGGCTACGAGTGTAGATTGTGGGTGTAGCGGCGGTACGCTCAATTTGTATATTACTCTTTATTAGATAAGATTCTATTACATCAAATAGGTAATTGTATGTATTTGTTAATAAGGTAGCATTTCTTTAAGAAAGAAATGATCAAATTGTGATTGCTAGTGATATTTTTCCATTGACATTTCACAGAAAACTGATTGATTCTATGTCTGTAGCAGACAGGTTCAAAGGAAGGCTGAATGATCTTGCTATTCCATAAACAAGAATGCTTCCAGGGATCAATGGGACTTTGTCAAAAGGGCACAGAAGCCAAATTAAAAGGGCTTCTACAAGCCAATGTTTGTTAGTTTGAGTATAAAAAGAGTATAATATCTATAGATCATAATATATTAAATCTTTGATACCCTAATATAAAAATTTAATGTAATGTTAAAATAAAGTATTTGAACATGAGACAATGGTATCAAATATAATAATTTTGAGTTATGATATTAAATTTTATAGATATTTTTATACCTTTGCTGTAATAGTGAAAAGTATAGAAACTAATAAATATTATATACTTTACATAAAATAAGTTTTATGACTAAGGATATGACAAAACCAAGTCAAATATAAGAATTCCATTAGTTATAATTTTAAATATCAATTATAAAAGCATTGTAATGTTTATTGAGTGCAAAGCTTTGGAGTTATAATGAACAACCTATATAAGCATTTTAAGAATCCCAATCCCAGTTAGTTCAGTCTCCATTGAAGCAAAGGATTCCTATGAAATGACAGATGCATTGAGTACTAGGTATAATTTGACACCAGATAAATAGGTAAATAATTACTTGTATTTTTAATTTATAGAGTCATTAGCATAACTACCAAAGACAATAAGCACACACCATTGATTAATCTAGAAGAATTGGTCAGCATGTTATTCTGAAAATGTCAGCTAGTAAACAGCCTCAATGAAGTGCTGACAAATATATTTGAAACCTTAGACAAATTATGTATAAGAAGGTTAAAGAAACCCATAATATTAATATTCTGTGTTAAAAAGAAATCTCTAAATGCTTAATATTTTACTCACTTATAATCTGAGGTAGGATTTAACCTGTTGAAGTGACTGTATTATAACTATACTTTGAATAAATAATTAAATAAGTGATTTATCTTTATGATTTCAAATATTTCTAAATATTCACTTAGCATTACAATGTCCCAGACAATGCTTTATTTTCTATTTTTAATTATTTTTGTGAAAATATCAGAATTATATAGTACTGGGGAAGTTTATGGTATTTCCAGACAATTGAACTCATAAAAAAGAAATTTAATTTATATATACTGTTTAAAATCTTTTTTTTTTTTAATCTTCATCCAAGGATATTTTTTTAGTAATTTTTTTCCAAGAAAATGAAGGGAAAGGAGCAGAGGGTGGGGGTGAGGAGTTGAATTGGAGGAGAGAGAAAGAAACATTAATGTGAGAAGAGAGACATATCACACATAGACTGATTGCCTCCTACACACTCTCCAACCAGGTTGGGCATCAACCCTGCAAACCAGGTATGTGCCCTTGACCAGGAATTAAGTCTGTGACCCTTTGGTCCACAAGTCACCACTCTAACCACTAAACAAAACTGGATAAGGTTGTTCAAAATCTTTAAAGGATATATATTGACTATTTTGTACACTAATTGAAACTTTTTTACCCCCCACTTCAAAAAAAAAAATACCTTGAAAGGAATTGTACAATGTGGTAGAATTAAAAACAGAATATTAAAGTTTGCTAGCTGTACTTATTTTAAAAAAAAGCATAATGGAGGACCACTAGGTTTTCACCTTTGGTGATAGCTTTAATATAGACCAAAAATAGTTACCCTACAGCATCCTAGACGACTATGGGAAAAACTTATAGAACTACCTGGTGATCCAGAACAAATACCTTTAGGAATTGCTGTATGGGCAGTGAAACCATTATGCTAATTTCCCCTGCTGGAATAAAATTTTATCTTATTCATATGTTCCTCTTTCTCACATGTCTACTGAGTGATAATTAACAATTTCAATCTTGGGAATGGATCGGCTACATAATACTAAGGTATAATTATATGAATTGCATAATGATAAAGAAAGCAAAATGGAAAAATTAATCTCTATAAGACAGCACGACTGTGAATAGTAACAAAATGATATGTCCTTAATATTGTACTGCACAACCCATGTGACCTAACTTAATATGTTACCAGTATCCTTTCAAACAGACTTTTTAAAGCTTGCTCTTTTGGCAATGTTACTTCTGAATAACATGAATTTTCATTTCCTAACTGTCCAAGACCCTCTCTCCCAATGACCACAAGACAATTTGGAAGATATTTAAAGTTTTATAAGTGTATAAAATAAAACATATTTTTGATGAATTATGTGCTCGGGATCTTTCTTTCCTGGGACAGGAGAGTCTTAATTTAAATTTGGGTCCTGTTTTCTTCAACACTACATTTCAATAAGTCTGGAGAGGACTGAGTTCTTAACTGGAGAAAACCGTCAATGGCAAAATGAGAAGGGCTTAACTAAATAGCTGATGCCAAAACTAATTGACCCAATTAAATCCAAATTATTCAATTTCTTTAAATATCTAAGCCTGCCTCCATCCCACCCCACCCCCACCCCACCAGACAAGTTTCAGCTCCAAGAACTTACAACAACGAATGTTGTGATGAAGAGTGGAGAACTATAACTTGTTCTGCATGCAGACTAAGGAATGCCCGTTTTCATTTGGGCTACTTGCTGGCCTGGCCTCATCCGCTGTCTTGAATCCTGCCTCACATGGTTACACTGGGCAGATCAGCTCTTTCCTGGCTGCAATGAGGGCTCCTTCTCTAAACTGCACCTTCTCAGTGTTATTTTATCCATCAACACTTTATCCAGTTTTTGATTTGGGAATCATCTCACAATTTATTGCTTACTGGTTAGCATTTTCCTGTTTGCTTACCTGTTTTGGCTTTATTCTCTCTTTTCTTAACAAAATCTTGTTTTAAGGGGGTTAGAAAAAATGGTGTGCTCAGTCAACCATTTAGCTATTAAACTTTATCTTAAAACCATTCTTTCCCAGGCTAAGCACTTCTATAGTTTTTTTTTCCCCACACCAATCTTATAAAGTGTGTTTTATTTTATTTTCACATACAAGTAAACTTACCTACTTGATATCATCCAGTAGTAACTAATGGAATCAAGTTTTTAGTCCAAGTTTTTAAAGTTCTAAATCCAGTCTTCTTTTTTTACTTTTTTTTTAACATATAAAAATTTCATGCAATTTTAAAGTTTTGATGCAATTTTGATGTAGGTTCCCCACCACACACCATCAGGACCATTGAAAACCAGGAAAAAGTTATTCATTTATATAACATATTATTGAATATCTATAATGTATAAGTCTGATTAGTGCTATTTAGTACCTAGTCTATTCTGTATAATCAATCCTTCCCTACCCCCATGTAAAGTTAATCTTTGCTCAGGAAACAAGTGAGAGAAAATATAACAGTATGGTCAAATACAGGCTTATTATCACAGTAGTAGCTGCAGTAGTAACGATTTTTTTCTGCCTTCTTATTAAACTTTATTCAGTTGAGAAAGCTTTCACTCTGTTGCTTGATGAAAATTCACAAAGTCCATGACTTGTCCTCCAAGCCTTAGGCAAAAATCATTCATTCCTATCTATGGTCACTTCATTTCAAACAGCTTCAAGTAGAGTAGTTAAAATTCCTGAGCAAAAATATCAATTGGCATATGAGGACCTTGATATCCTAAAATCAATATAGAAGGAAAATTTGACTCTGTATTTGTCAACATTCATCATTTAATTCTCTTAAATGTGGTAAGCAAAACAAAACCTTAAAACACTTAATAAAAATACAGTTATTCCTAAAGAAAAATTATCTATAGTTAGGAAATACCTTCCAGAAATCTTTAATCCTAGAACAATAATATATCCTATATATTTTATTATAATAAAATTAAATAGTGCTAATCATAAAGTTCTCAAAAATTAGTATTTGTAGATACACATTTTAATAATAAAGTATAGAATAAATATTGTTTATAAGATAACCGTTTTGCTTTTAATGTGTATCTATGCAGAAATCAAATTAATTCAGTTGAAGTGTTATGACATAGCTGATAGAGAGATTAGATAAATCCATAGATTTTATTGTGTGCACTTATAAAATAAAATAAACACAGAATCTTCCCCAGTCATACAATTCTTAAAATTATAAGTAAAATTAGTGCTAGCATCTGTAGTGTTACGTTTGGACACTGCTAAAGCTCTTAGACCCTCCAAATTGCCCTCATTACTTTCTTATTGATACCTGGCATTAATGAATTATTCATTTGATAAGGATCCTATTACAGATAAAATTCACAATGAAATATAATGCTTTAAACCACCTTAGTATTGTATTAAAATGCTGTATAGTATAATTTGCTTGTGATAGATATAAATAATGAGAAAATACGTCATTGGTGGCCTGGAAAAAGGACCCTGATTATGAGGCAGAGAAAGAAGCTTGGAAATGTGAGATGAATGGCAGTAGATGACAATTTTCAATCTATAAAAAGTTTCCTCTGAAATCAATTCTTTTGGTGAAATGAGCAAAATGGCAATGCTTTGAAATAGGTGAATTGCCAAATACTGCCAAGGGTATTATTACTGGATGTCTAATATCTGAGGATTTTCATTCTCAGAGCTCAACTAATCTTTCGTTAAATGTATCACAGTCAATACTGCCAGTATGCAAAAAAATAAAAAAAATAAAAATCCACACAGAAAATGACCTCAGTAAATTTAACTGAATTGTTATCTACACTAGGCCTCTGCCATGGCATCATGATTCATAGTCCTGGCAACTAAAATTTAAAAGAGAATACCGATTAAAACAGATCTTCAGATTGATTATCTAAGAAGTAATCTAGAAAAAGAAAAGGTGGGTTTTGATATAACTTGTATACTGATCTTAAATTTTAATAATGTATCTTCTAAGATATTTGAATTTTAGTAAAATAAATAATTTTTCATCTACTTACCAAAAAATCCTAGGAAATATTTTTTTAATAACTATTGGCTTTATGCTGACCATTTTCCTGTAATATAGGCTAGGCTTTGGAGAAACAAAGATCAAAGTTTCTGACCTAAAACAAACAAACAAAAAAAAAAACATTTATTATCTAATGTCCATAAGTGTTAAACTTAAGGTAATTATAATACAATAAATATAGTCTATAGATAAATATCTAAGAATATAAATTAAGGGATATTTGTAATTCTGCTTGAAAAATCAGAAAAGTCTCAGAGAAGAACTCAGATTTAAACAGATTTTAAGAGTAAATATTTCCTTTCAAATCTATGGTCATAACTCAACCATGAATATGGTATGATCATAGAATTGGGGAATAAAAATATATCTATATATAAAGCCCTAATATGCAAATAGATTGAACAGTGGAACAACAGAAAAACTGAACAACCAGTCACTATAATGTGCACTGACCACCAAGGGGAATGCACAGAACATGGTGGGAATCAACAGCAGGAGGCAGAGTGGGGAATATGGAAGGCATTGGCCACAGCGGGATAGTGGAGCAGGTGAGCAGGGGCACTAAACCAAGACAGGGTGCCTGTTGCTGTCATTGGGGTAAACCCCCGTGGTTAGTAAAAATTCTTTGCTCACACGCACGTTTGTCCCGCCGGGCACTCTCAACTGCTGTTGGTGCCGGGGCTGTTCCTTGCATCCATTTCCAGTGCCTGACATTGGTCCCAAATTCTCAATGCCTTCAGTGGGTGCAAGTGGCAACTGCTGGGACCTGGTTGCCCCTGAGGGCTTCTCCACCCCCCTTGCTCCTGAGGGGTGATTGGGGCAACAGTCACCACTTGCCCTGCTGATGGTGCCACCCTGCTTTCACCCACTGCTGGCATTGGCCCTAATTGCTCCGCACATTCAGCAGGTGTAAGCAGGGCCAGCACTGTCAGTGTGTGGGAATGACAGGCAGTAGAAGGAGCAGGGCTGCCAACAGACAGGGGACTAAAACTCTCAGTGGGAGAGGGCCAGGTGGGGATGCAGAGGATAGGCCAAGATCTGCCCCTGTGCCCACTGCAGCCTCACATCCCACATTTCCTTTCAAAGTGCATGAATTCATACACTGAGCCCTAGTTTGTTGCAGAAAAGGGACTGCCTACTACTGCTTCTACTACACAATATACCTTGAATAAGTACTGGTTTGGAAAGAATGGCAGATTGAGCAGAAATAATATAGAAACTCTTGGATTCTCCTTTATATATATCCACTCATTAGTCTGCTCAACATTTATCAAAATAAGCTTTAGAGATAATATGTCAAAAATAATTTTCATTAATGGTAAAAGGTAGCAAAAAATTCTTTGTAGGTATTTGCATAATAAATTTTATTGCAAAACATAATAAATAAAATGTTTAATTTTTGTTTTCAGACTTTATGCTTATGCTATAGGATAGCAAAAAGAGATAACTGAAAGAAGAAACAACCTCACCTGTGTCTGCTCTCTCTTCAAGATATTGAAGAGATATGAATTTAATTATTTCAATTAAGGTTGTCAAAATTATTCTTTTTTATCAAGTTGTATATAATACTTTACCATTAATTGTTTCAGCTCAAAATGCATCCAATACATTAAGAAAAGTCAATAGTCAGAGGAAAAAAAGAAGGAAAAAGAATTAGAAATGTGCCTTGACTGTAGTGTATAAAAAAAATTCTGGATCCAAGATGGCAACTTGCAGGATGGAGGTGAGGGAGAGGGTGTGAGCATGTGAGGGGGTTAAAGGTGGATATATATATATATATATATATATATATATATATATATATATAGTGTGTGTGTGTGTGTGTGTGTGTGTGTGTGTGTGTGTGTGTGTGACAGATCCAGCAGGAGTATCAGGGGCTAGCAGACCAGGCTTTCCTGGACAGGGAGTCCCTGCCACCACTGTGGGCATTCCTCAGGCTGTGGGCATGGAACCAACACCATCTTGAAGAAGAAAGTGGCCTTTTCTTAGAAGTCATTATCACCAGCACCCAAACTGGTCTTGGATACTGCCTGTGACCCTGTAGTCACACCAGCCAAAGTCTGCCTCACCTGCAGACCTGCAGACACTAGGATGTCCACCTCCAAGAGCACAAGGCTCTTGCAGCAGTAAGTAGGACTTCCCTCTCTCACTGGCTGCTGACTTCCAGATACTGTGGTCATGTCAATCTAGTGTGCAGGCCCTTTGAGTCCTTTGCCCTAGTAAATGGTTCCCAGGTGCCTCTGTGAGCCACCTGCTGGTTCCACTCATATCCAACAAAGGATGCAAGGCCCCAGCAGCAGAAACTCAGACTTCGCCCTCCTTGAATGCTGACCTTCAGACACTGTAATCACACCTATCCAGTGTGCAGGCCTCTGAGCCCACTGCTCTGGCAGGTGGCTCCCAGGTGCCTCTCTGAGCTGATGCAAGGCTGCTGGCATTCAGTCTTTGTGGTAAAACCGCTCTAGCATGTAGGGCCCCTGATCCCAACACCCCAGCAGACAGCTCTTGGATGCCTCTGTGTGCTGCATGCATCCAACTAAACACACAGAGCTCCTGAAGCAGGATCTACAACAACTCCCTCCAAATGCCTACCTATGGACATCCTCAGTGAATTACTGAGGACTTACTTCCCTGAACAAGGTCACATTGTTTCAGCCACATCCTCAGCTGCTGACTCCTGAACCGCCTTGTGATTTAGAGAGGAAAATCACTTTGAACAGAGGCTCACCGCCTCAACTGCATACTATGTCACAGCTGCCCTCCGACATCAAGGCTTCCAGGACTCTCATAGTGAGTTTCAAAGTGATGCTACCCCAGCAAGAGTCATACAACACTGGCCAAAGTTATAGTACCTGAGCCTCAGGCTCTGACACCCCTCCCTCCCAGGTTATGGACTCTAGGAACTCACAGTGAGCACATACCAGAGAGACCTCATACAACCCTTTCTACAAGAGCCAGAACCATGATCATATCCACAACTGCTTGCACAAAAGCCAGGGGTGAACCACATTACCAATCTATGATGAGCTTCATCCACGAAAAAGAAACTAACATTCAAGACACAACTACATCAAGAGAACCCAAATAGCTCAAGTAGGGAGCTCCTCTAGATCAATAAGTCCAGGAGATCTGAGAGATTGCACCACTAGCACCAATTACAAAAGAACCTGGGTATCTAAGCAGTTGGATCTAAGACATAGAAACAATTAAAACATTAAAACAAAAATAGGGAGACAAAATAAAAATCCTCAAAGGAAAGAAAAAGAGATCACCAGAAAGGGAATTAAATGAAATGTAAATAACTTGTCAGAGAAAGAATTCAGAGTAATGGCTATAAGAATGTTCAAACGTCTGGATGACAAACACACACAACTCAATGAGAATTATAGGGAGCTCTATGAGAATGTCACCAAAATGGAAAGATATCAAGAGAAAATGAAGAATGACATAGCTGCAATAAAGAACACACGGGAAGGCTTTAACAGTAGAATAAGAAGAGAGTGAGGACTGAATTAGAATACAAGATAGGAAAAAACAATACACAAACACAGCAGCAACTAGAACAAAAACTTAAAAAGCAGGAGGAGAGCCTAAGGGATCTTTAGGACAACACAAAACAAAATAGCATCTGCAGAATAGGGGTACCAGACAGACAAAAAGAGCAAGGAATAGAAAATCTGTTTGAAGAAATAATGACAAGAAATTTTCCTGATGCTGGTAAGGAAAAACAAAACAAAACAAAACAAAACAACACACACACAAGTCCAAGAAGCACAAGAGTCCCAAATAAGATGAATCCAAAATGACCAACACCAAGACTCAGTATAATTAAATTGACAAATATCAATGGCATAAAAAATAAAAATGGCAACAAACATGTACCAAGCAGTAATAACCTTAAGCATAAATGGTTTAAATGCTCCAATCAAAAGACATAGGGTAGCTGGATGGATAAGAAAACATAATTCATATATCTGCTGTCTGCAAGAGACCCACATCAGAACAAAGGACTCATACAGACTGATGGTGAAGGAATGGAAACAAACATTTAGGCAAATGGAATTGAAAAAGCTGGCATAGCAATAATTATATCTGACAAAACACACCTTAGATTAAAGGTTATAACAAGAGTTAAGAAGGGCTACTTCATAATACTAAAAAGAACAATTTAACAAGAGGATATAACGCTGGTAAACATATATACACCAAATACAGGAGCACACAAATACATTAAAAAAAAAAAACCTGGAAGTTATCAAGGGAGAGATCAACAGCAATACAATCATAGTAAGGGATTTCAGTGTCCCATTGCATTGACCCTATTGGATAAATCCTCTAAACAAAAAAAAAAAAAAAAAAAAAAAAAAAAAAAAAAAAAAAATAAAAAAAAAAAAAAAAAAAAAAAGAGAGAGAAGAAACAGAAATCTCAAATGACTCACTAGATCAGATGGACTTAATTGACATCTTCAGAACATTTCATCTCAAAGCCACAGAATATAAATCCTCCTCAAATACACATGAGATATTAGGACACAGGCAAAGTCTCTTCAAATACAAGAAGATAGAAATGATACCAGGCATCTTTTCAGACCACAATGGCATAAAATTAGAAATCAATTACAATAAAAGCAATGAAAAAAAAAACACTTGGAGGCTAAACAGCAAGCTATTAAACAATTATTGGATTACCAAAGAGATAAAAGAAGAAATAAAAATAATTGTAGAAACAAATGACAATGTAAACACAACCAACCAAAATCTATGGGACAGAGTGAAAGGAATCTAGAGAGGGAAGTTCATAGCTCTTCAGGCCTACCTCAAAAATACAAGAAGAAAAAAATGGTAATATATTATCTAACCATGCAACTTAATTGGTGGGAATGCAGAATGGTGCAGCCAATGTGGAAAACAATATAGAGTTTCCTAAAAAAAATTAAAAATGGAACTTCCTTTGACCCAGCATTCCCACTTTTAGGAACGAAAACACCAATGAGAAAGGATATATGCACTTCTGTTCATAATAGTACAATTTACAATAGCTAAGATTTGGAAACAGCCTAAGTGCCCATCAGCAGATGAGTGTGTTTGAAAACAGGGGTACATTTAAACAGTGGAATTCTAGGCTGCTCCATAAAAGAAGGAATTCTTCCCATTTGCAACAGCATGGATGGAACTGGAGAGCATTATGAATAAGCCAGTCAGAGAAAAATAAATATCATATGATGCCACTCATTTGTAGAATATAAAGAACAATATATACTGATTAACAAAAATAGATCCTGAGACATAAAAGCATTGGATAGGCTGTGCAACCTATGAAGGAAGATGGGGGATGAGGGTGCAAGAGATCAACCAAAGGACTTGTATGCATGTATATGAGCATAACCAATGGACACAGTCAATAGAGGGATGAGGGCTTGTCCTGGGGGATGGGAGTTGTCAGGGAGAGGTCAATGGGGGAAAAAGGAGACTTATGTATTACTTTAAACAATAAAGAATTAAAATGAAATAAAATCTATGACTGACACATTAATTCATCAGCATCAGAAAAGACTAAAACCTCTAAAAGCATGCACCGGCATATAAAAATATCTCCAATTTACATCCTTTTCAAATTAATTTAATTTGATACCTGCTGTTACATTTGTTTCTCTCAATAGTCTTGCATACTAGAATGGGCAGGAAATTCTACATTTACTGTGCAAATAAGAAGATAGAATTATTAAGAGTCTTGGTTGTGTGCTCCATTAGAATGAGCTATGTAGAAATGCATATTATTTATTTATTTAATAAATTTTTATTGTTCAGTTTATTACATATGTTCCTCTCCCTCCCCCCCATAGCTTCCCTCCACCTGATTCCCCGCCCCCGCCCATGCCCTTACCCCTTGCCACTATGCTCATCCATAGGTGTAAGGTTTTTGTCCAATCTCTTCCTGCACCTCTCATTCCTCCTTTCCCTCAAGAATTGTTAGTTCATTCCCTTTCTATGCCCTTAATTCTATTATATTCACCAGATTATTCTGTTCATCGGATTTTTTTATTCACTTGATTTTTAGATTCACTTGTTGATAGGAATGTATTTGTTATCACTTTGTTGTTCATAATTTTTGTCTTTACCTTTTTATTCTTCTTTCTCTTCTTAAAGAAAACCCTTCAGCATTTCATATAATCATGGTTTGGTGGTGATGAACTCCTTTAGCTTTTTCTTCTCTGTGAAGCTCTTTATCTGATCTTCAATTCTGAATGATAGCTTTGCTGGGTAGAGCACTCTTGGTTGTAGGTTCTTGCTATTCATCACGTTAAATATTTTCTGCCTCTCCCTTCTGGCCTGCATAGTTTCTGTTGAAAAATCAGCTGACAGTTGTATGGGTGCTCCCTTGTAGGTAACTAACTGTTTTTCTCTTGCTGCTTTCAAGACTCTCTCTTTGTCTTTTGCCCTTGGCATTTTAATTATGACGTGTCTTGGTGTGGTCTTCTTTGGATTCTTTTTGTTTGGTGTTCTGTGTGCTTCCTGGAGTTGTAAGTCCATTTCTTTCACAAGGTAGGGAATGTTTTCTCTCATTATTTCTTCAAATAGGTTTTCAGTATCTTGCTCTCTCTCTTCTTCTGGCACTCCCATAATGTTGGTAAGCTTGAAGTTGTCCCAGAGGCTCCTTACACTATATTCACATTTTTGGACTCTTTTTTCTTTTTGTTTTTCTGTTAGGGTGTTTTTTGTTCCCTCATATTTCAGATCTTTGATTTGATTCTTGGGGTCCTCTATTCTGCCATTGGATTTCTGTATATTATTCTTTATTTCAGACAGTGCATGCTTAATTTCAGACTGTTTCTTTTCCATTTTTTTTTTTTTTGGCATTTTCATTAAGATCTTTGAAGTTCTCACTAAGTTTCTCAGAGGTCTCAATAAGTTTGTCGGCGGTTTGTAGAAGATTCTTGAATAATCTTATAAATCTGGTTTTGAACTCTATGTCCAGTCGTTTGCTTTCCTCCATTTCTTTCATTCATGAGATGTTTCGTGGTCTCTGCATTTTGGCTGCTTCCAGGTGTTTATGGAGTGGCTTTGTGTCCTTAGGGCCCAGTAGCTCCACCTCTCCCATCACTGAGGTGGTCATTCTTGGTGCACCCCTTTGTGAGCTGGGTTCACAGACTTGTTGTAGTTAAGTCTTGATTGCTATTGGTACACTGGGAGGAAATGACCTACAGGCCAATTGACTGTGAGGATTAGCTGTGTCTATTAATGGAAGAACTGCTATGCTGGAGATACTCCTATGGGGCAGAACTTGCTTCAGTGGGGCTTTGGTGCTCACTGAGTATGCTTCTTGAGTGTGTCACTTATGTATGTGAGGAATTGAAATCTGGTATCTTCTCACACTGATCTCTAGGTACACTGGTTCCTGGATCTCCAAGGAAGTGCAAGTCAACTAGTGTCTGATGTCACCCAGCAGGAGCTACAGGGCACACTGATCTCTAGGTACACTGGTTCCTGGATCTCCAAGGAAGTGCAAGTCAACTAGTGTCTGATGTCACCCAGCAGGAGCTACAGGGAGCTATGCAGATTTCTCCTCTTTCCTTGGAGTTTGGAAGTTTTATAGTTGTCTGACCCAGTTGCAATTTGTTAGGTTAAGCTGCCAGAGGGCAGGCCATTCATATGCAAAAGTCACTGCATAGCTGGGTGGGTTTGTAAATTGGGCGGGGTGGGATCTCAGGGAGTCACCAGGCTAGGGCGTGGCAAACAGCAATGGCTGCATTCTGTTCAGTGTCCTGTGTCCCATGCCCCAGTACAGTAAACAATGATTCTAGTGGGCAACTCTATGAGAAAGCCACCCTCTCTTTCTGACCCAATGGCAGACAGTCCAATTTCTCCCTGTATGAGTCTGGGTCCCCAGAAATCTCACCAGAAACTGGAGTTCATAGAGTCAGGAACTTGTAACTCCCTCCCAATTGAAAAAAAAATGCAAGCCAGCCCGTTTTGAGTGGGTCTCCATACCTCTGCCTTTCTGAACCTCTGCATGTCCTACCAGGACTTTATGCACTTTTTTCTTTCCTTCTAGTTGTAGAATATCCACTCTGCCAGCTTTCCCATGGTTCTGGGGGATAGTTGTTTTGTCTTTTATTTGTAGTTTGGTGTGGTTTCAAGGGACAGCATGTACAGATGTATATCTTATGCCGCCATCTTCGTTCTCCCGAAATGCATATTCTTTACACAATGAAAGATAACTCAGCATAAATACATAAGTAGGGAAGTCTATATCGAGTTTTCAAATTTAAAATTAGCCAGTTGCGTATGTATTTCTATTATGATCAGATTTCAGAACTACTTGCCTTGAGCCGAAAGCAGGAATCAAATTTACAACATCATATCTTCAATTTTATTTTCCTACCTAGAAGAAATTAGAACTTGAGCACTTTTATTAAACCCCTATTAAATCTGATCAGTTATGTAAAAAATACTGGTATAAAATACTTATAAAGGTAAAAAGATAAGTTTTGCTGAGACGGTGGAATTGAGGGGAACAACTTTACTTGATGAAATTTGTAGGTGCAGAATGTTAATCTAGATTCTATGGTCAAAGAAGATTGGAAACAAAAACAAAAACAATTTTTGGAAGTATCCATATTGCAAAGCCCACATTATGTGTTGACAAGAGATATGGAAAAAGAAAGCCAGAATCCAGAGTCTTGGTAAGAAACTAGTTAGAATGCAGGCAAAGACAGTTTCTGGGATCTCAAGTCCCTGTAACCAAAATAACTGCCTTAAATAATTCCTCCACAGAACACATATCTTCTAACAGTATTTTCTAGCCCTGGCTGGTGTGTGGCACAGTTATTTGGAGCATCATCCTGTGCACCAAAGGGTCATGGGTTTGATTCAGGTTGTGGTTTCGACCTCAGTTTGAGGCATGTATGGGAGGCAATTATCCATGTTTCTCTCTCACATTGATATTCTCTTTTTCTCTCCCTCTTTCTCCCTTTCTCTCTAAAAATCAATATAAACAACTAACAAAATATATCCTCAAGTGAAGATTAAACAACACATTAAAATACAATAAAGGTATTTTTTCAAGCTCTGTTTTGAAATTAAATTTAAAGAATTCTGGGAAGCAATGAGAGAAGATTGGAGATCACAGGTTAGCACCAAGGTTTCTTCATGATTAATCTCTTATTTGAATAAATGACTTCTCCAAATGTAAACCTTTCCAACTGGAAAAACATCTCCAAAGACTTCAGCCCCACATAGGTAAGTAAGAATTGATAGACTACTTTCACTCAAGCCTTTGAAAAATAATTTTTAAAAAATTAGTGATTTCTCTAAAGGTCTACCAGAAATTTTTCTCATACATGTTCTTTTATATTTTCATTTTCTGGCAGACTAAACAAGCTTTTAGTTAAGAAACATTATACACACTTCCTCTGCATGAAGCCTGTCTTACTTTTTCATTTCCACTGGGATTTGGTGAATTACTTCTCTTATTAAGTGCAATACAAAGTTACATGCATCTCTCTTCTTCCATTTTAAACTAAGTCATGTAGCAATTACTTATTCTTACATTTTATTCTTTACCACACATTACCCCCCATTGCTCACACTCACACAAATCACATTTTCATCTTAGTTGTCAAGGTTCCTTGAAGGTTGCTTGATGAATTCTAATGATAGTGCAAAAGTTCTGTTGTTTTTATATATAAAGTTTATATATATATAAAGTTTTTTTGATGCACATAAGCAAAGTTCATTTTGATGCTCAGGGTGCATAGAATTTGTTGTTAAGACTGATCAATTTCAAAAGTCAGTGTAGTGAGGTGGTTGTAAATGATTTAATTCTAAAAGACACATGAAGAGAAGCTTTCAAAGTTTTATTGTGGTGAACCACCTCTTTCATGCCTGCTAATTTTACAGTGGATACAGTCCCTGCTAAGTTTCGCAGACATCACACAAAAACTGTGGAGAATTTCTGTAAATATAACACTTCAATAATTACTTCAAGTGCAGTACACACGTCATCATATTCATTTGCCATTTTCATGGTGGCTCGTCCTTTCCACATTTTATTATTCATTTATGATAGCTATTATAGGCCTTTCAGATTCTATCTTGCTCTCCTGAGGAATATTTATGGCTATTATAAGGCTCTTATGAGAAGATCCAAAGATAGTTACTGCACAAATCCTGTGAAATGCTGCATTAGTACAGGCATCGGCTAGCAGTAAAGATCTCAAGTTGCTCAGAGTCCCCCTTGATGAAGATACAGAGGCAGGTCACTCCTGCCAAAGCTTCCTTTTCACTCAGGAGAACCAAGTTATTTTTGAAATAGAGGTTAGGACACATAAATGAATACAGTTCTGTAAATATGTGCTGTTTTGCAAAGGTTGCCAGGAGGAAACAAGAAAGGATATAGAATGCATTTGCAAACAATTTTGTGACTGTAGTTTAGGACTCTACTGTAGAATTCTCACAGAATTGTACTAGTGGGGAAGTATTAGTTGCATGAAAAAGAAATGGCATCTGGCCAGCATGGCTCAGGGGTTGAGCACCCACCTATGAACCAGGAGGTCACTGCTGGATTCCAGTCATGGCACATGCCTGGGTTACAGGCTTGATTACCAGTAGGGGGCATGCAGGAGGCAGCTAATCAATGATTCTCTCTAGTCACTGATGTTTCTCTCTCTCTCTTTCTCTCCTTTCCTTTCTGAAATCAATATCTATCTATCTATCTATCTATCTATCTATCTATCTATCTATCTATCATCTATCTATCTATCATCTATCTATCTATCTCTCTATGTATACACACACATACACACACACACACACACATTGAGTGGTCAGGTTATTATTATGATCTCTGAATGCATAAAATCTGGCCACTCAATGTATATCCTATATAATAAAAGGCTAATATGCAAATTGTCCTCTCTTCCAGGAGTTTGACCAGCAGGCAGGCTGGCCCACCATCCATTTTCCCTACCCCTGGCCAGGCTGGCCAGAGCCTACCCATGCACAGACTCAGGCCTCTAAAAAAAAAAAAAAAATATATATATATATATATATATATATATGAATATGAATATGAATGTATATATATATATATGTATATATATATATATATATGTATATATATATATATACACACATATATATGAAATAAATGGCAATCTCTCACTAGATAAATATAAATTTCGTCTCACTTTTGAAAGGCAGTCATAGGAATTAGAATGTAAGCTCCTCCAAGAAAGCACACTGGAATGTTTCATTCACTGTGTATTCCAAGCACTGAGAATGGTGTCTGGCACATGATCAATATTTGATGAATGAATACGGGAACTTCTATCATATCAAAAGATGCTCATTAATATATAATTAATCATTCTTCTATTGAGAGTACATTTTGTTTATATTTTTGATTAATGAAGTTAATTTGTTGTACTAGATCGGTTTAATGTTTAGCACACAGTAAAAAATTGATCAGTCAAAATACTTTCTGATCTCTTAAATTGCCACATATTTTTATTCCAAAAATATATTAAATTATTTATTTGAAAATTACACACTCTTTTCATTACTTTCTTTGAACTCCTATAATTGATCATAAGACCTACTACACATTAACAAATTCATTTAATTCAAAATCCTTTGCAAATTCATTAATGTTAAACATAATTTTCCATATTGTACCTGTCATACAGCTCAGATTTTGATGAAAGAAAACCAATAGGGACAAGATGAAATAATTGAGATATGTCTCAAGTTTCACATAAGTGTAGAAAAATTTTTCCTGTGTTTTTCTCATTTACCCTTTTCTTCTGAGTAATCACAAAGTTGAGATATGGTTTCATCTAAGGATTGTTTAATTCTTATATATAATTTGATGTCAAATTGTAATGTGTCATATTATTGCCAAAATATATATAAAATGTAGTCATTATTTTAACTTTATTAAAATAAACTCATAATTTATTCACATGGGTAAAAAGAAAAGGAAAAGTACTATTGGCAGATTTTGAAAACAAAGAAACAAAAAAAGATGAGCTTTTTGATGGAACTTTTTCCAGCCTATCTCCTTACTAGATATATAACTTACTAGAGGACTGGTGCATAAAAATTTATGCACTGGGGGTTGGGGGTTCCCTCAGCCCAGCCTAACCCCCTCTCATAGTCCAGGAGCCTTCTGGGATGGAAGGCAATCTGTTGATCAGGGGAAGGCAATGCCCCATCACATCTCTGCTGCTGCCACTGCTGGCAGTGCAACCTTCAGCTGGCCTGGTTACCTGAGACTCAGCCAGTCCTTGATGTCTGGGAAGCCGCCATCAAGGTTTGCCTGTGCCTTGGGCCCACCCTGGGAGGCTGGGAAGCCACAATCTGAGGCTTGCCTGCATCTCAGGCTGGACCTGGGCTGTTGAGGGGCTGAAGGAACTGGGCGACTCTGGCAGGGCCAAGGGGACTAAGCACTGTCATCTTGTGGCTATGGATGCCACCATCTTTGAGGATGTGGAAATCAATTAGCATATTCTATTCTTATTGGCTGTGGGTGCCACCATCTTTGTGAGAGTGTGACAGTCAATTAGCATACCCCCTCTTTATTAGATAGGATAATTTCAAGTTTTCTGGTCTATTATTCCTCATGTGATAAATGGCAACTTAAAACAATTGTAACTATAGGGTTCTTATGAAATTAATATTATGGACACAAATTTGATGATAAATTTTAGATTTTGTTCTAAAGAGTTAGAAATATTCTGAATTTATAGGTAGTTATCATTTATGACAGAAACCTTTGGCATACACTTACAGCAAAAGTTATGAGGTCTGCATGTAAAAGGAAGGGGCAGAGGTCATATATAAGCCAATAACTGATTCGTCTTCTGCTTCTCTGTCATGTCATCCTGGACATGCCAGTCTTTTTGTTTAAACTCCAATCTTAATTTATAGAATATTGAATCTTGTCCATTTTAATTATTATCATGATACCATTACATAGTATATTTTATGGGAGCAGGATGGAGAGAATTAAAGGAAATAGAGGGGGACATCTGTAACACTTTAAACAATAAAGACAAATTTAAAGAGTAAAACCAAAAAATGGCATTTAACATTATGTGATTTCTATACATATATAAAGCATTTTTGCAGCCAACCATGATATTCATCATTCTTCTATAAAACTTTAAAAACATAAAGTTTTAAAAACAGGAAGTGGTTGGCAAACTCAATAGTCAACAGAGCTAAATATCAACAGTAAAACAATATAAATTTCTTTGGGGAGCCAAATTTTTTAAACTTAAATTTCTTCTAATACCACTTCTTCAAAATAAACTTGCCCAAGCCATGGTATTTTGTGGAGGAGCCACACTCAAGGGGCCAAAGAGTCGCAAGTGGCTTGAGAGCCACAGTTTCCCCACCTCTAGGAGCATCTGCCTATGGACTGAAGGTCTTGGGTTTGATTCCAGCCAAGGCACATGCCCGGGATGCAAATTTGATCCCCTGTAGAGGGCAAGCAAGAGGCAGCCGATCAATGATTCTCTCTCTCTTCCTCTCCCTTCTTCTCTGAAGTCACTAAAAAATACATTTAAAAATAACACCATGAAGTTTTATCTTGCATTATTTCTTATATTTTCATATATTTCTGGCCATTTTTTTTGATTTCTAGTATACAGGGTATCCTCCAATAATGTACTAGTATACACATTTTAACAGCTGATACCTTAATTTTGACAATGAAATGTATTTTAATAAACACTGCCTTTTTAATTATCTAAGTGTGTATTCATTTTGGGGGACACCCTATATTTAGTCATTTTATCACTGATACATTATAAGGTCTTCAAGGCCTATGAGAAAATAAACAGAAATGAACCCTAAATGATTATGTCACTGAAGAATTTAAAAGAGCAAAAGAGAAAATGCAAAACTTTCCATATGATGCTGCAGTGTCTACCCAAATTATTCCTTTCTCTTCTCTCACATATCTATGAATGTCTACTTCATTGTTAGATTATTGACCAAGAAGAAGATCATCTAGGCTCAAGAATATAGAAAGCTCTTAGTGTGCTTGGGATTAATCTTTTATTTTCTTCTACAGCTGTGAATAATATAAGGCATAAGAAATGCTTTTAATTTCATTTTAGCTTAGCACAAAGCTCTTTAATAGATCATTCTCATTCTCATTCTGGTTATATGCTCACTACCCAAGTATTCAACAGCTTGTGTCAGTCATCTTAGTTGTGTCAGCTACTTACAAATGCAGCTCCCTGCAAGATAAAATGACCTGGGACCAATTAATTGAAAATGGAAAAATAAATAAATAAATAAATAAATAAAACATAGAGAATGCTTTTGGGAGTGATTAACAAAACTAGTTATGTATCAATTGCAGATGGCCAGGACACTGCTTGCCAAATGGAGTTGGCTACAGTCAAAGGAGAGCATATTGTTTAAGCAGCAAGATCTGTGAAGGATGTAGAAATTCCAGCAGAATGGGCATGAACAGATGCAACACTTGTATAGTGTTCTCTTATTACTTAGTTGTTGTTGTAGGTTCATGTAATATATACATCATGAGGACAGGTACATTAAACTTCAAAAGTGATTTACTAAAGTCATTAAGCCTAGAACCCTGTAGATCTCTTGTCTGCTACCCACCCTAGAGAGTTATTAACTTGGGGCATACAGTTAAATTTTCTGAACATGTTTTAATTGGATAAGAATTTTCCTCATTATAGTCACGTGGCTAAGAACCCCATTCTCCAGGTCATTCTTATCATTCTTTGATAATAATAAACCTTCTTGTTTAATCAAAGACAAACAGGAGTCTTTTTCTGAGAAACCTGTTTTCCATTCTTTAAACAACTCAAGGCTCTGAATCAATCTCTAGCTTTTATATGTTATTAGGGACTTGAGAAGTACAGACACTTTATTAATGGGAATACTTTTTAGGGCCTTTACAATATGTACAGTAGGCCAAGATAATGACCTTTTTACCTGGTTCTACAAACATATTTTTCTGGAAAGTTTTTTGACAATTTCTGTTGTTGGTTTAGGATATCCTGATGTAAGAAATTTCTGAATAGTACTTTACTGGTCACATTGAATCTGCACCCATACATTCCACTTAGTGATAATCTCTATGAAGTGAAGCTAACTAGACTGCAGGAAATTTTTTGGATATCAAATCATTATAAACTACTATTCATTTGTTTTTATCACTTATAACCTAACATCCATCTGCCGAGACTATTTACTAATTAGATCTCAGCCACAAGTTCTACTGTTCATCACAGTTGCCATATAGCTTTTATAACTCTGTGATTATTTCATCTTAAGCCATTCCCTTATATTATATTTTCCAAAGTAATTGTTACTATGCTACCCAGTAACTCTAAGATTGGAAAGTGATATAGGACTGTTATCTCTCAGTTTCTCTGGAACATATTGGCTGAAAATTACATGAATGACATAAAAATATAGTTTATACTACTAGAAAATTATTTCTGAGATAACTCATCTGAAGTGCGGTACTTAACTATTTCAATTCAACGCTTGGGACACTCACTAGCTATCAGCTGGATTTTGATGGCATTCGGAAAGACTTTACAACACACTGAGAATTGTCATTCATTCCTTATTTTTCACTATAGTATCAGGAGTGTCCCTTTAAAATGTCATTAAAAGACAAATGACTCATGCATACTAACCTATCCACATAAATAAATTCAGTTTACTCTCTTGAGTTCCAAAATACATGCAAGTGAATGTCATGCTCTCAAGACTCAGAAGACTCCTTTCACATTTCTAAAACAGGAATCTGCCTTTGGTAGGTCCACATGAAAGAGAGTATCCATCTTAATCTTGTGCTAATTCAAAGAACATTACAACATATGCATGTAAAAATATCAAAACACCTAGACTGACTATTTGCCTATGGATATTTCTAGAGACATCTCTCACACTCTTAATTCTAATATTTTCTATTCAGCAGAATTTTCATGTGAGTGAAAATATATACTTTATAGCCATGCTATCAAGGGTTTCTTTAAACCAATTTTCTCTCAGATTTCACTGTGGTCTTATTGACTCTAAACACATTGAAGAAATTGGGACAGACCTCTTTCTTTTGGTCTCTATTCATTACTGCCAGAAATGGAAGATTGCCTTCTAATTTCTTTTGGAGGATTAAGAATTGGGTACATGTATATTTATTTCTAATACTCCAGACAAGATATTATTTCACTACATGCAAATGATATTCTAGCTCTAAAATATTTTTAGGTTATATCTTGCATTAAAGGCAACAGAGCAACAACAAGATGCTGGATCTCACAGAAATGAGTTAGATTTGAGTTCCTAGACATTCAAAAACAGTAGACTATTTATAATATAAATACTGTGTGGGTCAGTTTTGAATACACAGCTCATCTTAAAACCATTTATTCCCAGGTCCAATTAAAGGCTTCAAACATTTATGCACCAAGTTCAATTGGAAACTTTCACACATTCTCAAATGTCATTTTGAAGACATCTGTGATATAAAACAATTATGTATTCTATATTTTAGATCCTATTCATCAAATCTGTAAAGATATCTCAGGAAGTTATATATATGATGCTACCTGGTAATGCCTTTGAGATGGCACTTTAAAAAGCATCTGTGAAACAAAATGACACATAACTTTTAACCATAAAGAACTAAAAAAATAATTGTTTTGGTTCACTATTTAAAATCAGTTTATACTTGACTATAGAAAACTCCATTACAATTTATGGAAGGAAGGAATACAGTAGCAGTGAGTTTATTTTCTTGGAAAACTAAAAAGAATTAAAATATCTGCATATATTTACAAATAAAACAAAACAAAAAATCAACTGTTGCTACAATAATTGCTAATGATAGAAATATCTGTACAGATATTCTAGCAGTACATGCCTTATCAAGGCATTTGACTAATTTTCAATTTATTTTATAAATAACTTGAAATAGTTTAAGAACATAACTTACTGCTTTTCATTTAGTCACTTTCTATGTACCTTTTAAATAAAATATCCTGAAACCATGTGTTTGGAAAAAGCATGGAAAGACTTTGTGAATGTTTTTGATGTGTATTTTATGAAAGATGACAGAGTGCATGTTATATAACAAACCTATCATGTTCCTAGTATAGAAATATAAGCATGAATAAACCATGGACCATGCTTTCAAGAAGTTTGCAATGGAGTGAGGAAACAGGGAAGTCAGTAGAAAAGCACAATACAAAATTCATAATAAAATATGCGTGAGAACTCAGAAAGAAGAGAAACTAACTCATCATTGAAAACTAAAATTAAAATTTCACAATGGGAATACTGTTTGAGATACATATATTGAAGGATGCCCACCAGCTCTTTAGGTGAATAAGTAATGGAATGGAATTCTAGGTAGAGGGAAAAGACTATGAAGGGACACTGTGCCAAAACAAAAGGCATGAGGAAGTCTGAGAACTTCTACAGTGTTTAGTATTCTTTATTCAGTTTATGAAGGAGCCAGATATTTGGTGAAATATAAAAATAGAAATCAAATATTTCCATTGAACCAAATAATTTTTATTCTAAGGTATAGTTGTAGTACACTCATGAATATGGTTATAGTAATGGTATAGTAGTAGTAATAATAATGATAACCTCTGCCATTACTTCATTAAATTATTACTGTTAGCTATTTGAATCCTCATAATCATCTTTCATTTATAGCTGAGAAAATCATAGCTCAAATATGTTAAATAATGTGCTCAAGAGCTAGCAGTAAGTTGTAGAGAAAAACATTTAAACCTAAGTCCTATTTGCAGCTCCATTACTCAGCAGGGTAGAAGCAAATGAATTATTTGGCCTCGGTGATTTTCTTCATCTATAAATTGGCAATTATAATAAAAGCTAACTTTCAAGGTTATTGTGATCAAATAAGAGAATGCAAAAGAATGAGTTTTATAAATAACAATGTGTAGAATAATTGTTACTGATACAAATAAAGACTATGCTAAGCATCAAGCTCTTTTAAATATTAAAAATGACAAAATTAAGTAAATTTAACTGGACTTTGTATTCTTTGAACAGTTTATTCATAGCAGAGAAGTTTTTCAGAAATCATTATCTAGAATACAATTTCTATATATTAGGAACAGATTTAATTGTGGAGAAAGTGTTTATACTAAGCTAAATATATTTAAACTTTCTTTGTAGTTTAGAACTTCTCAGAACCTTTAATATATGTTCAATGAATCTCCAAGGACAAGTAGGGTGTAAAGGATTTATCAAATTTATTGCACTCAGAAAATTATCATCCTGTAAATAATTATGGGAATATAATTTTATAGAATCTATGTTGGAAGTCCTGATTATGAGACATGATTTTAACCTTGGTGTCTATGTATTCACATTAGCGTAGAAATTCATTTTCAAAGATAATTATTATAAGGCTTAGGTAATACTTGAATTCATATTACTTCACACTCACCTAGAAATATTAACAAAGAAATGAGTCTAAGACTTAGTAAAATGGGACTTGTAATATGTCATGTTTAGCACTATGTCAGACTCTTGATTATCAAGTGTTGCAAGGGAAGATTATTGGCCTTTGCAAACATATTCTTCCATGCCTACCTCCCAGTTTTTCTTTCAGATACATTTCCCCCCTGACCTTCCTTTGCAGCTTGAAATCAGTTCAGTTCTGGCTAATTATCTATTACGTGATGCTGGCTTAGGCATGTTTCATTGAAGATTTTTGTGTCCAACAATAGGAAAGAGGCATGTGAGGTGAGTGATCTCATCTTAGAACCTTTGCTCTTATTTCCTGACTTTAAATGTAGTGTGCTTAGAAGTGAGAATTTGGCCAAACCAATAAGTTTGCAGTTGTGAAGATGAAATAGGACATGCTGGGGATTCACAGTGGAAGGTCAGGGAAAGCCTGGGTCCTTGACAACATTGTTAGCTAATCAAAAAAAAAACCAAAAAAAAAAAACCCACACCTCAGGATAGCTCACCTTTGACTATTCCTGACAATCACTGGCTGCTATATGATTTAAACCATAATTAATTTCAGTTTTCTCTTCATGGTCCAATGCCTTTGACTTGATAGAATGCTCCACAGATGGGCTTTTATTTGTGTGCTTGGGCTGATTGACTATTGCTTAATCGCATAACTTCACCATAAACACTTATGTCCTATATGGTCACCTTCTCTTTCTTGTCTATATTCTAACTCTATATCACATGGAATATAAATGTGACATGTGTAGAAAAATTACTTTAGAACAGTGAGGTAAAAGTAACAGGTTTTTCTCCATCACCCATCATCACAACAGTTTAAAAATAATAAATAAACATTTAAATTTATTTTTTGCTACAGGAAAAGTAGAGTACACATAACTTTACCTACATCTTATTTATAATACTAATAAAGGCAGTCCCTGAAAGTTGGAGAGAAGTACACACACTGAGTCAGGTCCTTGGGACATGAGGTATACCACATTGGAGAATTGGAGAATTTTTGGGGTTTCCTTTCTGCTTCATCCCAAACCTGGAAGTGAAGACACTGGCAGCAAGTCTGAAAAAAAAAAGATCTAGCCCTGTGTTGTCTGTAAGACACTCACTTCAAATGAATTTGAAACTAAAAAGATATACCATGAGAACAGTAGTTAAGACAATGTAAGGGTGTCTATATTAATGCCACATGAAATAGATTTTTGGAGCAAATAAATTAATAGAGAGACAACAAATTATGATAAAATATTAAATCCATGAGGAACACATAATATTTCTATATGTTTATGCACAAAACAATGAAGCAGAGAAATACATGAAGCAAAAACATATACAATTGAAATATTAAGGTATTGGCTCTGATAGACATTATCAGAATTTTATTTGTTAAAAAAAATAAGTAATCCCACAAAACAAGCAATTTTTAAAAATATATTTTATTGATTTTTTTTTTACAAAGAGGAAGGGAGAAGGATAGACAGAAACACTAATGAGAGAGAAACATCTATCCACTGCCTAGTGCACGACGCCCACTGGGGATGTGCCTGCAACCTAGGTACATGCCCTTGACCGGAATCAAATCTGGGACCCTTGAGTCCACAGGCAAATGTTCTATCCAACAAGCAAAACTGGTTAGGGCTCCTGATATTTTATAATTTATGACATTAGGTAAATGAAAACTGAAGAGAGCACTTAGATTCTTGTAGGAGGCCTTCTACTTATCACCCTAAATCAAATGCTAAAACAGTGCACTCAGACAGAAAGGAGAGAGAAACTACAGCATGTAGGAACCTTAGATTCTGTCATTACTGTAGCCGTAGAAATTGGAAAACAAGAATAAGGTGGCCCAACTGGGCCAACAGGCTGTGACTTGTCTATGACTGAGTCAGAATGATCAAGGCAGAGACCAGATTCCTGCATTCCTGTATTTCAGAAATAGTATCCCTTCTTATTAATACTCTAAAACAATATAAGTATATTTTGCTTTAAAATGTTGAATATAAGTTCAGCTTTTTAAATTGATTTAAGAGAAAAGAAGGGAGGGAGAGAAAGAGAGAGACAGAAGCATCAATAACATCAACCAATGTGAAAGAGAAACATTGATCTGTTGCCTCCTGAATGCACAGTGGAACTCTCAACCTGGGTATGTGCTCTGACAGGGAATCGAACCAACCACCTTAGCCACACAGCTGTTTTCTGTTTATTTGTTTGTTTTTGTTGTTGTATATGTGTTGTATTTTTTTAGCATAAATTGCAAAAGTTACAAAATGACCATTGTAGTGAAAAAGTGGTTTATAAAAAAATTGCCTTTTTATCAGTGGTTCTCAACCTTTGGGTCCCGACCCCTTTGGGGTAGAAGGACCCTTTTACAGGGGTCGCCTAAGACTATTGGAAAACAACTATTTCCCATGGTCATAGGAACCAACACACCGCTCCTCGGTGTAGCAAAATGTAGCAATGTAGTTTACTGTTGTCATATTAAGACTGTTACCCATGCTACACCACGATTCAAGACAAAATTTTATTTATTTGTAATTAGAAATAAATATTTCACAATATATAATCACGTATTGTTTTTTGTGATTAATCACTATGCTTTAATTATATTCAATTTGTAACAACGAAAATACATCCTGCATATCAGATATTTACATTACAGTTCATAACAGTAGCAAAATTACAGTTATGAAGTAGCAACAGAAATAATTTTATGGTTGGGTGTCACCACCACACGAGGAGTTGTCTTAAAGAGTTGCGGCATTAGGAAGGTTGAGAACCACTGCTTTATATGCTTTTGTTCTGGTCAGCTGCAGTTTTGTTTTGTTTTACCAAGACAATGCACTTTTAAGTTCATAGCAAAATTGAGGGAAAAGTACTGAGATTTCTCATATATCCCTTGCCCCAGACACAAAGCCTCCCCCATAATCAACACACCCATCAGAATTGTATTTTGTTTCAATTGATGAACCTGTGTTGACACATCATAATTGCCTAAGATACACAGTTAACATTGCAGTTCACTCTTGATGTACATTCCATGGGTTTGAAAAAAATGTGTAATGAAATGGATTCATCATTATTATATTATATCATCCAGATATAATATAATATTTCACTGCCCTAAAAATCGTCTGTACAACATTTGTCCACTCACTAAACAAAGGACATAATGATTTCTTCCACATGTTGGCAATGGTGAATAAATTTGCTATAAACATTATTGTGCAGAATTTTTCATGGATTTAAGTTTTCAACTTATTTGGTGAAATGGTGAGGAATTTTATTGCCGGCTCATCTGGTAAGTTTATACTTAATTTTGTAAGAGACCCTGAAACAGTCCTGCAAGGTGGCTGTAACCTTTTGCATTCTCACTAGCAAGGAAGGAGAGTCCCTCCTGAGCTCCACATTCTTGGCACCATTTGTTGTAGTCGCTGTTCCAGATTTTGGTCATTATCAAAGGCACATAGTGGTTCTTCATTATTATTTTTATATTCATTTCCCTGATGACATGTGCTATGTAACTTGTTTTCATATGTTTATTTGCCATGTACATATCTTCTTTGGCAAGGTATCCATTAATAGTCTTTGGCTCATTTTTAATTTTTTTTCTTTGTTTATTGTTGAGAAAGTGTTCTTTGCATATTTTAGATAACAGTCCTTTATCAAATGGGTCTTTAGAAAATATTTCCTCTCAGCCTGTTATTATCTTGAAATTGTCTTTTCACAGAGCAGAAGTTTTTAATTTTAATGAAATCTAGCTTATCAATATTTTTTTCATGGGCTGTGCCTTTGATACATCTAAAATGTCACAACCCTATCCAAGGTCATCTAAGTTTCTTGTATGTTATCTTCTATGAATCTTAGGTCTGTGATCCACGTAAATTTTTGTGAAGAGGTAAAACCTGTGTCTAGATTCCCCCCTACCTCTTTTTTTTTTTTTTTTTTTGCATGTGAATGTTCAATTATTTCAGCACAATTTGTTGATGAGGTTATCTTTGCTACATTTTATTGCTTTGTTCCTTGTTGACTGATGACATTTAGGTGGGGCTATTTCTGGACTCACCACTAGTCTATTTCATTGATACAATTATTTTGCCAGGAGCATACTGTCTTGATTATTGTAGCTTACTAGTAAGTCTCAAAATCAAATAGCATCAATTCTTCAACTTTGTTCTTTTCTTTCAACATTGTGTTGGCAATTCTGAGTCTTTTGTTTCTTCATATAAACTTTAGTATCAGTTTGTCAATATCCATAGAATAACCTGCTAGGAAGTTGGTTGGGATTACATTGAATCTAAAGGCCACATTGGGTAGAATTGATATATTTTTATTTATGAACATGGTATAAATCACTATTTTATTTAGTTCTTTAATTCATCAGAACTTTGTAATTTTTCTTATTTTGTTAAATTTATATCTAAGTCATAGGCAAATCACAGATTTTAGGGTGCTAATGTATATGTTATTGTGTTTTTAATTTTAAACTCGTTCATTGTTGGAAAACATGGGAAAACAATTGACTTTGTATGTTAACCTTGTATCATGCAACCTTGCTGTAATAGCTTATTAGGATATTTTTTGTTGATTTTTAAAAGATTTTCTACATAAGTGAACATGTCTTATTTAAATAAATACAAGTTTTATGTTTTCCTGCCCAATCCATATACCTTTATTTTCTTTTGTTACCTTACTGACTGAGCAAGAACTCCCACTAGAATGTTGGAAAGCAGTGATGAGAGGGGCCATCCTTGCCTTGTACCTTTTCTTAGTAGTAAAACTTTCAGTGTCTCATCATTAAGGATGCTGTTATAGTTTTTAGTTTGAAGTTCTCTATTTCTAGTTTACTGAGTTATTATCAATGAATATTGGATTTTATCAAATGCTTTACTGCATCTATTATTATGATTATGTTCTTACTGATATAGTTGCTATATCTGCTCAATTCTGAGAAAAGGGTGTTGAAATTTCTAACTATGATAATGGGTTTATCTATGTCCATTTGCATTCATTTTTAACTCATGAAGCTTAACACTCTGTTGTTAGGGGCATAACAAATAAAAGTAGTTATTATTATTAATTTTTTGGAACTGAGCCTTTATCATTATCCCTGATAAATTTTCTTGTTTTAAAATCTGCTTTATATAAAGTTAATATATTAATTCAGCTTTCTTTTGATTAGTGTTAACATGGTATACTTTTCCTATTCATTTATTTTAATTTATATGTCTTTATATTTCAAGTAAACTTCTTACAGAAAACATTCTTATGTTTTTATGTTTTATTTATTCTGACAATCTCCCTCTGTTCTTTAGTTGATATATTTAGATTATAGAAGTTCAAATAAATTATTGAAATAGTTGGATTAATATCTACCATATTCATTAATAATTTATACTAGAGGCTCGGAGTAAAAAAATTGCACATAGAGAGGGGGTTCCCCTTAGCCAAGCCTGCACTCTTTCCAATTTGGGAGCCTTCAGAAGATGTTTGACTACCGGTTTAGAACTGATCACAGGCATCAGGACTAAACCAGCAGTAGGGCATCCCTCTCACAATCTGGGACCACTGGCTCCTAATTGCTCACCTGCTTGCCTGCCTGATCATCCCTAACTGCCCCCCTGCCAGCCTGATCACCCCTAACAGCCTTTGTCTGCTGGCCTAATCACCTCTAACTGCCCCCTCCCTGCAGACACTGTCAACCCAACTGTTTTCCCCTGGTTACCCCCAACTGCTCCCCCACCAACCTGGTTGCCCCTCCCTATCCCTCCTGTTGGCCTGGTCACCCCTCTCTGCCCCCCTGCCCCCTGCTGCCCCACCCAGCCTGCTGTTTAGTCATTGGATCATCCCTCATTAACCCCTCCGCTGACTTGTTTGTTAGCCCCATTCAGCCTGCTGTTAGGTAGTTACTGTGAGGGCATCCTGTCCACTTTGCATATTACTCTTTTATTAGTATAGATTCATTGCCCTTGGTTTTTGTTCCAAACTTTGTTTTCCACTTTTTTTTTTTTGCATTTTGTGCTTTAAACTGAGCATTTTATATGATAAAATTTTGTCTGCTTTTTGAATATGCCTTTTATACTTTTCTTCTTTTCTCTTTATTCCTTTCTTTTGTTCTTTACCCTTTTTAGTGGTTGCCCTAGAGTTTTAAATTTACAATTATGGCTAATTCAAGTCTACTGTCAAACATTATACCACTTTACAGTTAGTGTACCTTAAAACTATAATTTTGTTTCTTCCATCCCATCTCTTATATCTTTGCTATCATTAATTTCACTTATATATAAGCACACACACCTTCATATACACATGCACATACAATCAAATACATTATTGGTATTACTTTGAACAAGTTGCTATTTGTTAGATAAATTAAAAATAAGAAAAAATGTGTTTTTATTTTACATTTATATATATATTTTTTATTCAATGTTATTCTTATGTAGATTTAAGTTTCCAACTTAATTATCTTTCTTCTCTCTAAAGCTTTGTTTAATATTTCTTATATCAGGGCTACTAGCAGCACATTTACTCAATTTTTGTTTGAGGAGGATTTTATTTCTCCCTTACTTTTGCATATAATTTCACAGGATGCAGAATTCTAGGTTCACGTGTTTTTTTTCTCATAGCACCTTAACAATTTCACTCAAATCTTCTTGTTCACATGCATTTTGAGAAGTTTGATGTAATTCTTATTTTTGCACTTGGATAGATAAAATGCTCCCCCCACAGCTTCTTTTGGGATTTCAATTTAATTTAAATTTTACTTTAATTTTTATTGATTTTGGGGAGATGAAATCTCTATATATAAAAAGCTAATATGCTAAGTGTTCCTCTGAGCAACCAGTTGCTATGACACACACTGACCACCAGGGAGAAGATGTTCAACACAGGAGCTGCTTTAATGTGCACTGGTCATTTACAATGAAATGACACTGTGGATTTGGCCCCAACAAAGCAACACTCAGCTTCCCTCAAGTGGAACACAGTTCCCATCATCACCCCAGAGCGACAGCCCACCAAATCACAGCCAATGCTGCCAAGAACCCAGGGCACAAAATCCATTCTACAGCCCAGCCAGGCCCAGAAAAGGTTGCTTGGGCTCTGGGTAATGATGTCATGTAGCAATACCAGGTTTCCTCTCACTGGTAACTAACCTCCTTGGAGTTTCTTCAGTCCAGGAACTCGACTTGCTTTATAGCCAGGTGCAAACATTTTACACTTTAACCAAATGTCTGTGAAGTGTTTTCAGATGCCTCATCTCATTTGATTTTCACAGAAGTACTGGAGTAGGTAGATAGGAGACTCCATGGAATCCTATTTTCTTTTCATTAGCCAGGAAAAGGAGATGTAGGAAATTTAGAAACTTGAGCTTACTGAAAAGAAGTAAGAAATGGTGGACCTTGAAAATGACTTCAGGTTTTTTTTCACTGCACAGAATATAGGCAAACACTGCTACAGTTAAATATTTTGCCCTTTGTTCTCCCTGCGTGATCTATAATAATAATCTGCTTTGTGTTGATATTTACTGCTGTGTTGCTGGCAATTCCTTGAAAGAGAAGTTGGGGTGCTTCACTGGGCTGGAAAAATTTAGCTAAGAGGTCTAATGAAGCAAGTTTATTCTATACACTAGTATATGAAAAGCTAAATTGATTTGAACATGTGCAATACATATAAAGCTCTGGCTGGCATCAATCGCACCATATGTTTTGATCTGTCTTTGTTGATCATGAATTTGATTAACACTTATTTTATAGAGAAATGGTGAATAGCAATATTAAAATATTTCTTCTAATTAATTTCCTTTCAATGTGCATGAATCCATGTACCAGGCCACTAGTTGTTTAATAAAATTATATAAATTTCAGGCATACAATTATACAATACATCATCTGGATATCATATTGTGTGCTCACCACCCAAAGTCAAGTCTCTTTCCATCACTATTTATGACCCCTTCACCCCCAACCCTGCCTCTCCAGACCACCATTTCCCTCTGTTAATGACCATAATGTTGTCTGACTATGAATTGTTTTTTTTTTTAATCCATTTACCCTTTTCACGTAGCTCAATACCTTCTCTCCTCTGATAGCTGTAAGTCTGTTTCTATCCTGCTTGTAAGCCTACTTTGTTCATCAGATTCCACACATTATTAAATTCATATGGTATTTGTCTTTCTCTAACTGGCTTATTTTACTTAGCATAATATTCTTCAGGTTCATCCAATGCTGTCACAAAAGTGATATTATTTATTTATTTATTTATTTATTTATTTATTTATTTATTTATTTTTACAGGCAAGTAGTAGTCCATTGTGTAAATGTACCACAGTTTTTATATCCACTCATCTACTGATGAGCATGTGGGCTATGTGTTCTACTTGGGGGAATCTTGGCCATTGTACCTCAAATGACACCCAGTATTTGATTATAATTAAAAAGAGATCTAGTTTTATATTTATAAATCTCTCTATATAAACTCATGATATATATTTTGGAAGCAGGAATAAGGTAGCACCATTGACCAGAAAATTTCTAGACTTGTTTCCTTTAATGATTTTAATATTTTAAATATGTAAATTACTGCTCCATAGTAAGACTACTTAAAATGCTTATAAGGTAAAAGTACAGAATTTCTTGCAAGGATATATGAGAAGCTTAAATTTAAAAAACTTCTTTCAAACTTAATTTCAGCAATTCTGAAATACTGTAGATAAGTACAAAATAGTAGAGAAATATAACATTCCTACACAATTTAAATAAAATGTCTCATATAAAATTTAAATTTAGCAAGCCAATTATTACAAGTTAATTGAATGACACTTGATTATTAAAAGCATACTTACGTAGTTAACAGCTATAAAATTATTTTATTATACCTCTTATGGTTAATTTTGTCTTAACTATATTTTCTATTATTTAAATTTCATCTTGTGCCCACTTCCATTTAAAACAGTACTTCTAAAATTTGGAATTAACACCATTTTTAAAAAAAGTTTACTTAATTATCTGTGAACTAACTTATTATTATTAAATAAACAGAAACCACTTACCATAAAGCAGAATAGTATGGAGACTTTTAAAATGATTAACAGTTAAAGTATATAGAATTGAAGCAAGAAGATTAATTTTTGAATAGATCATACTCACTTTTAATACTTTCTAAATTATAAATTATGTCTAATAAATTTTATATCATAGCACATTTTATTATTAACAATTATTTAGCAAACATGTAATAAACACATTTATGTCTAATGAGTCTTTAGAGTGTGGCTTAAAAAAGAAAATAACTAATTGAATATAAACAATCTAATGATATTGATGTTATTACAATTATCTTTATATTTATATTTGGAAACTCAGGAACACTGAGACCTAACTTTTCAGTGAAAATTAACTAGTTGTTGAAAAACGCAAGGCAGTCTGGCACCAAATTCTGTTCTTTTAAATATTAGGCTGTTCTCTATTCTATGACTAAAATGATTTTTCTGAGACATTTTGAGGGTAATAGGTAACGCATTCCAATGAGGACCTGCAGCCAAGAATGATGGCAAGCAATGACATTTAATCTCATAAAGTCAGTTTGAGCCCTGGCCAAGTAACTCAGTTAGAGTGTCAACCCAATGTGCCAAGGTTGAAAGTTAGATTCCTGGTCAGGGAACATGCAAGGAACAACCAGCAAATGTGTATATAAGTGGAATATCAAATCATTGTTTCTCTCTCTCAATCTAAAGCAATAATAAAAATTAAAAAAGTGAATTAAGATAAGTTCCCACACACTCAAAAAGATATGTATTTGATGGAGAAAATTCAGGAAGCAGAGAATACTGATGGAACTAGAAAAGAGATGCTAAAGAGCTTCAGGTTGTAACAGGGAACACTGGGCTTTATATTTAAGAAAGTAGCAATCAGGATCATGCTTGATTTTAACAAAAATAGGTTAGGAAAAAGCTTCATTTATTTTCTAACTTATGATACCTTAGAAAATGCCAAAAATGTTATCTGAAATGAAATTCTGAAAGCTCTTGGGTTCTTTGATAACTGGAAAATTGCTCCTTAAAAGCAAGAAACATTGAACTAAAAGTTAGCTAGAAACATCACTGATGAGATGAAGAAGAGGTGATTGTGAAATAGGCTGTGATAAAAAGAAAGAAGAGTAAGATTTCTGTGGATCATTAAAAAGAGAAGTCTAGCTCATTTTTTTCCTTCTCTGTATGCACAAGTAAGTATATTCGTGGCTATTTAGGTCTGTTTGTTTCCATTTTTGAAGTGTTGCTCTCCCTTAAAAACAGAGGATATTGCATGTTCACTTTCCTGACCTACCTAGACAACTATTTTCAACACAATTCAGAGGTGTTAGCTTAAAATTTTGGATATCATTATTATACTGCCTGGATTCAATTCAAACTCTGCCATTTACCAGCTGCATGACATTTTGCTTTTTATGCCATAGTCTCAGCTTCTAAGATGGCAATAGTGTATATACTCTAAGTTGCGATGACAAATAGTACCTCCCTTGTGGATATTTTATGAAATTAAAAAATGTTATAATTTTTAAAGCATATTAAGCATTTTTAAAGTGGTAATTAAATCAGTTTTATTATTTTTAAGTAATTTTAACTTGACAGTTTTATGTCTAACTGCTTGTTCATTGCTTTTATCATAAAACCAAATTTATTACACATTATAGTGGTGGGGCCATCACTTCTCATCACTTCATTCAAATCATTCATTATCAATAAATGCCATGTGAAATTTATCAAATTCAATTTAGATTTCTTTGCTGGTCATGACTTATGCTGCTTTCAAGAAGCCAACTCGTGCCCTGGCCAGATGATTCATTTGGTTTAACTTCTTCCTGTTCACTGAAAGCAGGTGAGTTTGATTCCCTGACAGGGCACATTACCCAAGTTGCAGGTTCAATCAGGGTGCACACATGAGGCAACCGATGGATATTTCTCTTTCACGTTGATAGCATTGTCTTTTTTCTCTCTCCCTTCATCTCTTTCTAAAAATCAATAAAGATCTATCCTCAGGTGAGGAAAAAAAAAAAGAGGAGGAGGAGGAGGAGGAGGAGGAGGAGGAGGAGGAGGAGGACGGGAGACCACCCCCTAAATGTGGCCAATAATCCAGTCATACCATAGACCCAGTAATAGTATAATCAATATTTTTACTCTTACTGTTAATTGGACAAGGAAAAATATCTCTAATGTCTAGACCTGTCTTTTGAGTCACAGGGAATTGTACAGTATAGAGGGTCCCCTGTCTCCACCACACACAAAGAATTCTTAATTATTTGTTGTGGCTTATCTACTTCTTAGACTATTCTAACCAAGTTTTATTGAAACCAACCATTTTTCCCTTGCCCTGCTTGCACCTAGTGTAATAATAATAAAAAAATTAACACTTGTCTAAGTGAGGTATAAACAATGTAGATATCTAAGCTAACCAATGTATTTTAAGAACATTTTCAAGTGTAAACATTCAGTGATTTTAATAAAAGTAAAAACAAAATTGTAGCATTTACACTTATATGCTTTTGGAAAGACCTAATTATGGTTCAGTTCTTAGTAACACTATCATCAAACTAGTGATTTTTATTATGGTTTTGTCAGAAGTTAAGACTTACTGCCAGATCAATGAATGCATAATATCTGGTCCTTGCGTGTCCATCCTGCTCTACTTCCTATGCCCTGATCTTACCATTCCTTTTGTTCACTCTAGAGAATATACTGCACTTAAAGAATTTTCTATTTTGTAAATCCCAGTGAACTTGCTCATTGTAGTTTGCACATATATTAATACTATTTGTATTTTATATTGTAAATAAAGTCCTATTATGGAGAAAAAAATTGAAGTGATTGGTGGTCATTGCATTAGGCTTGTGAATAAATGAATTTAAATTTTTTGTGGTTGAATTATTACTTGGCTTTTATTGTGTCTAAGTGAACAAACTCCGTGGAATGAGCCCTTTCTCTCCAGAGTTTAGTCTTACTTCTACATAACATCTCCCTCCCTTTCCATTCTTTTTTCTAGATAAATGAAGAGTATTATTTAGCCCAAACATGTTTTTCTACTTTGATATCATTGGTGCACAGTATTGATAGAAGGGTATTAAAGATAAGGCTATGTGGGAATGTGATCTGTTGGCGGATTATTAGTAGGCTTGTGTCTGTGAACCTGACTAGAAATGAATCACAGGAGCCATTTCAGCATAGCTATCCCAGATATGGTACAAATAGTTACTTTGAAATACTAGTGAAACAAAGAGTAACTTGTTCCCACATAATACTACTAATACCCACATCCCCGAGTTCCACATAATATTTATTCCTGGTCAAAAAACAATTTAACAGAGGTGTTAAAGCAACCTCTCATTATATGATAGTTCTTATTGTGTTAAAAAAAAACTAATTTTAATTGAATAGTGAACTATTTTATTTTTATTTATTTTTTTAATATATTTTATTAAATTGTTTGACAGAGAGGAAGGGAGAGGGATAGAAAGTCAGAAACATTAATGAGAGAGAGACATCGATTAGCTGCCTCCTGCACACCCCACACTGGAGATGTGCCCACAAGCAAGGTACATGCTCCCTACCAGAATCGAACCCGGGACCTTTCAGTCTGCAGGCCTATGCTCTATCCACTGAGCCAAACCGGTCTCGGCTAGTGCACTATTTTTAAATGGGATTTCAACAATGGTTTGAGAGCACTTGAACAAATATGAATAACCTGATATTTAAATCATCTTTACCCTAGTAGATATTTTCCCAACTTATACATACACCATAGGACATAAGAAACTTCAGGTCTTATCTCAAAATGTACATGGATTTGCACTACACAGAGACATAACTGGAATGCCCCAGAATTAGTAAATTAACTCCTTTAACTAGAATTCAATTCTTTTCCCTAAAGATTTAATCAGTTTTATCTCTGTTTTTACTTTTCTTTTTTAGAAGAAGAAGACAAGTACCCTGGTATTTTCATGTCATTGAAGAGTAATTGATGTTGACATTTGGACTTAGTAAGGAGATTGTATCTGAATAATAGAACTCCTAATAAATATTAAATCATGTCACTGAATCTTGGTGGTCCTTCAAATAATATTTATCAGAATATGATCATAATAGTACATTACACTTAGATATGGAATTAAAATGAAATTTACTATTCAATTATGGTAGAAAAATAAATAGAATATATAATATAAATATACAAAAAATAAATTAATAAGTAAAGAATATTAAATGCAGTGTTAATCGAGGAGATGATAATTTGATGGAGGGAGGGGAAGGAAAACAGGAGAGGGGAAGGGACACTTCCATGAAGTACAATTCAGCCATATTTAGTAATGGGGAATACATCCATGGATGGGTCTTTAGCACATGGAATTGAGTGAAAAGAAAATAAGAAACGATGCAATATACAAAACATTTATTTATGCATGTAAAACAATGTTGCACATCTCACAAGAAAATACAAACAAATTGCATATATTAAATATATGAATGGTTGCTGGAAGTAGGAAGAGGGGCATGAAAATGGGAATAAAACCAACAAATGATAAACTGAACTTCCCATTCTCTGACACTGAAAATATAACCAATAAAAATTGCTGAGATATAAGAGAAGACCTAATTAAAAGGAAATATACAATAAGAAGATAATTTATAAAGCTATAGATTTACCTAGTAAAATTCCACTAGAGTCTTAAAAAGAAGGTGGTAGAACATATTTAGATAACTTATATAACAAAATTGGGAAAATAAAATGTATTTTATCCCTAAAAATCTAAAATCAAACATAGTCTAAAAGCTGGGGAATTTCCCCCCAATAATCTTAATTTAGGGTGCATATTTTACTATATCTTATTATTAGATGACTTACACTTAAATCTAATAACACTTTTATATTCTCTATTGGCTTAGCATCATTACTTAATGTAATTTTTCTGTTCCTTTCAATGAGTGTTTATATCTTTTTGCAAACTTGCCAGAAAACCCTATCACTAGACTGTTAATTTATTTAGGTACACAACATTTTTGTTAACCACTAATTTTTGATTGTTTGTATTATGCTTAATTTGGTATTTTTTTAAGGGTGTGTTATGAAAACAGTGGATGATATCAGCTCATGAGCCACCAGTGCGGTGATAAGGTGAAGTCAGCCAGAGATGCACACTGATTCAGGATGTCAGCCACACCTGTGCCATGGGCTCTCCAGAGGGCCTACTTCTCATTCCTTATGCAGATCTCAGGGACAAAGGGAATATTATGTAGTTTGAGTAAATGCTGCCTAATAACAATCCTTATACTTTAGAGTACATAACTCCCTCTGTTTTGATATTTAGGGAATATTTAGTAATGTATTTAGCAATATAAAAGTTGTGCTGCTATTTTCTTTTTCTTTTTTTTTTCCAATTGATGAAGGACCTTTTGAGTATATTTAAAAAGTTTAAAAGGTTATTTTTCTAGATACCCAAAAGCCATTGATAAAACCTAGTCTGACTAAATTAATACACAAATATACAAGACTTAAAGAATTCCTTTGTTCTTAAACTATTTTCTCATCATGATCCAAAAAATACATATTTGGAGAATAGACCATATTGCCCAGTGCCATACACTGAGTGTTCTTTTGGGTCTGAGACACTCTAAGTAATAGGTCAGTAACTTTTGTTATAAATGTGGGTCATTCTATTTGCCTCAAAAAAGAATCCATAGCTTTGAAGCAGTAGAAATTCTGATTTCTAGAAAAGCAATAATAATTGAGGTGTAATAGCTATTATTGTTAAGTGAATTTGTAAATGGATAATATAGAAGAGGATTTAAACATAAAAGGACAAAAATGAGCAATGAAATGGCAAGGCTAAAATGAAAATATCTAAATATTATAGATCAGGAAGTTTAGTACTCGTCTATTAAAGAAAGCATAAGTACTATATGATTTCACTCATATATAGAATTTAATGAAGAAACAAGCAAAACAAAGACAGACTCATAGGAAGCAGACAAATAGCTCTGGTGAGGAGTGTTATAAGGGTGGAAGGATTGAGAAAAAAATAAGAGAAAACTCATGAACATGGACAACAGTGTGGTGATTGGAAGTACAGGGGGATGGATGAGTGCATAGAGGGGATATATGGTGATGGGAACAATAAAATAAGAAGCATGAAACAATAGAATAGAATAGAATAGAATAGAATAGAATAGAATAGAATAGAATAGAATAGGCACAATAGGCTTTAAATCGACTTCAATAGCAATGATGATAATAAATAGTGTAATGTATGTGAAATTAATTTGAGCTCTTTGGACACTGCTATATGAATTAAGAATATTGTAAATGCTAACAATACATATTCACAATCTGCCAGATTTTTAATAGTGCTGCTTCTATGCCAGTGTTCCAAAATATAATTTATTTTACCCCCAAAAGTTAAAAAGAACAATTCATAGATTATAAATAGTGGTTGCTGTTATTGCTGAGTAATTGTTAATGCATTGCCACAGGACTCTGACATTTCCCATCATTTTTACCTTAAAGACAAGATTCATACTTACTAAAAATTAAGCTGCTGGCATTAACTGGAATCAGGAGAAGTTTGGATTTTTCAGATTATAAATATGAAGCCTGGTGAAGTTCTAAAGGAAACAATGCATTAGTAGTTTCTTGAAGTAGAAATTGAATTTTAGAAATATAGGAGAGAAGTGAACTTGAAGATGACTATGGACCAAAGGTGAAAAGAACTACAGATAAAATGGCTAAATCATTTTCTAAATTAAGAATGTGTCACACATTAAAACATCAATAGTGCTGTAACCATTTTGGCTCAGTAGATGGAACATCAGCCTGCAGACTAAAGGGTCCCAGGTTTGAATCCAGTTAAGGTCAGGTACCTTGGTTGTTGGCATATCCCCAGTGAGGGCTGTGCAGGAGGCAGTTGATCAATGTTTGTCTCTCATCAATATTTCTAAATCTCTATCCCTTTCAATTCTTCTGTAAAAATCAATAAAATGTATTTAAAAAAATAAAACATCAATAAGTAAAGGGAAAATATGGTCAAATATATGGTGATGGAAGGAGATTTGACTTTGGGTGCTAAATACACAATGCAATATACAGATAATCTTCTATACTAATAAAAGCCTAGGTGATGGTGTGCCCTCAAGTTATCACAAGATGGCCACTATAAAATTACCTTCGCAAGATGGCTGCCACAAGATGACCTTCATAATATGGCTACTACAAGATGGCCATCACAAGATGGCAAGCTTGGAAGAGCAGTTGGAGGTGATCAGGCCAGAAGGATAGCAGTTACGTATCAATCAGGCTGGCAGGGGAGCAGTTAGGGAATCATCAGGTTGGCAGGCAGAAGTGGTTAGGGGCAATCAGGAAGGCAGGACAGCAGGCAAGCAGTTAGAAACCAGCAGTCCTGGATTGTGAGAGGGATATTCCATTGCCTCTAACAATTCCATGTCCTTGGATCAGGTCTAAACTGGCAATCAGACATCTCTTGAGGGGTCCCAGATTGGAAAGGGTGCAGGCCAGGCTGAAAGACACCCCCACCTGTGCACAAATTTCATGCACTGGGACTCTAATCTATACTCCTAAGAGAGGAATATGCTAATTGCTTGGGGTGCCATCACATAACATCCATTCAGGCTGTCCATGCAGCAGGCTTAGGTGGGTGGGGACTTGCAGCAGCAGCTGGGACAGGGGATGTGGAGGGCAGCCTGTACTATGCAGATGGCCTTCAGCACTCCTGATGGCCTGTAGGCACTGCTTCAGTTCAGCTGGCAGGGCAGGCTCAGCTTGGTGCTGCTCAGAGATGGCAGCACATGCTGTGATATAAACACATTGTATAAGTTAACAGAAGTACAGTTTACAGAAGTACCACTTCCATGCCACACCCCTACTTCTGTCAGTCACACGGGTCCTGAGGCACCCTCCCCGAGCTGTTTCCAGCAAGGCCTGTGGAAAGACACAGTCCTCAGAGCACACCTTGCTTCTGAGGAGGCAGGTGACTCTGCAAGCAACATTTGGTGGCCATTATTCTGCCTACCACAGTATGAATCAGAAAGAATAAAGTGAAAAGGGACAACAGCAACAAACAATTAAATCTGGAAAGTAGATAAATGTGGTCGGTGCCTTAGCAGCCTGAGAACATTGCCCCTGAAATAAACCCTAAGCCAGGAGTGAGAAAAGCAAAGGGGCACCATGGGTTTCCCCACAAAACCCCAAAGGTGGTTTTGTTAATGAACTAAGTACCTCTGGAAGTGGGAGCACAGCTGGGGACAAAAACAAGAGGATTGGTCTACAAAGGGCTCTAATCCTCAGATTTCCTTCTCCATTCTACTCAGCAGGGCAGCAAAGACAGAAGGTTCATTGTCCTGATAGGATAAAACAGGGTCTCTGAACCCAGGACACAGCAGGACAGCTGTGTGTGTGTGTGTGTAGGGGGGCAGCCCTGAGACCCACCAGTGGCTTATTTGACTGCTCCATCCTGAACTCGGGAAGCCTGCTCCCATCCCATCACCTGGGGCCCCCTCCCCTCTGGCTCCCAGACAGTGAAGTCAGGGCTAAACTTTCCGGACAGGACATTCCAGAATTTATTCCTTTCAATCTCTGACTGTATTAACACGTATTTTGTTACTGTTGTTTCATTTCCTGTTTGTTTCTGTTTTCTTCTCCCTGGATACTGTTTTCTCCAAAACTTTTTTTCCTGTTTGTATTAGTTCTCTTCCAGAGTCTAACTCTGAAAAGAATACCTAAATAGGTTGGCATCAGAGATTTCCCACAAAACAGGCCTAACCCCAACTCTGTATTGAGCCAACCAGTCCCCAGAATCCATATCTCCCCACCCACATCCCCACAAGTCCACCCCTCCCCCCAACCACCCTTCCCACTCCCCCCGCCACGCTTACCTCCCCCACCCCACTCCCCTCCACAGGGCTACTCAGCAGCTTGCTTTCATAAGCTGTTTTTTGTTGTTGTTTCTTTTCTTTTCTATTCTTCAAGCAGTTAAAGGAAAATGCAAAGATCTTAAGTGGTCAGTATAATGACTCTTGACAATTGTATACACCTGCACAACCCACATCTCACTCAAGATATAGCACATTTCCATCTCCCCAGAAAGTTTTTCATCATGCCCCAGTCAACACCTCCCCACCACAGAGGCAATTGCTATGGTATTCAATCTCTTAGATATGAGCAGATAACCAGGAGTCATCAATATTTGAGAAAAACTTTTAATATGACAAAAATAAACAGAATTTTGAGAAAACAATATGAAGGGAGGAAAACATAAAAAACAAAACTATTCACTTAGGAAAATATATGGCACATGTGAAATAAAAACTAGATGATATTTTGGGGGGTAAAAACATGCTGAGAATGAACAAAACAAACAAAACAAAAAAGTTCTTAGACTTAGATAATATCCTAGCAGAAATGCAAACTTACTTAAAAGGGGTCAGCAGCCCTGACTGGTGTGGCTCAATTGGTTAGTCATCATAGCCTGCACCAGGAGGTTGCCAGATTCCCTGTCAGGGCACATGCCCCAGTTGTGGGCTTATTAATGCTTATTGATGTCTCTCTCTCTCTCTCTCTCCCTCTCTCTCTCTCTCTCCCATTTCTCTGCTATCCCCTTTCTCTCTCTAAAAATCAATAAACTATTCTATAAAATATGAAATAAAATAAAATAATAAAATAAAATGGATCAGCAGGCCAAATCCAGCTCCACCTGCTTTTAAAATAAAGTGAGGGATGACCAAATAACTGAACAGCAGGCTGAGTGGGGCAACCAGGCAGGCAGGGAGGGAAAGTTGGGGCAACCAGGCCAGCAGGAGAGGTGCAGTTGGGGGCTATGAGGCTGACTGGGGGCAGGTGGGGGAAATTAGGCTGGCAGGGAGGTAGTGAGGAGTGACCAGGCTGGCAAAGATAGGGCAATGTGCCAATGGAGTAAAGTTAGGGGAGACCAGGCTGGCAGGAAAGGGCAATTAGGGGTGACGAGGCAGGCAGGCAGGTGAGTGATTAGGAGCCAGTGGTCCAGGATTGTGAGAGGAATGCTGGACTGCGAATGGACATCCCCCAAAGGGTCCTGGATTGGAAAAGTTGTAGGGTGGCTGAGGGGACACCTCCATGCATGAATTTTATCCACCAGGCCTTTATTCTTAATAATAAAAGGCTAATATGCAAATTGTCATTAAGTGCAATCAGCAGGAGGCTTCATTGGCCAGCCAACAGGACTTGATGGTGTGTGTGTGTGTGTGCGTGTGTGTGTGTGTGTGTGTGTGTGTGTGTGTGTGTGTGTGTGTTTGTATGTCAGGCCAGGGCTGGGTCTTGCTCAATGGGGATGGGGTGGCCATGTCTGGATATCATGCAATTTTGATGCATGTGTGGGTGGGCAAGGACTTGACTCTGAGTCCCACAGCTCATCCAAGACTATGATAGGAGGGAGATTTTCATATACATTTTACTAATTTTCTCTCATCTCTGACACTTCTATGATAGAGAAAGGGCAAATAGCAATATTAAAATACTTCCTCTAATTAATTCCCTTTTAATGTGCATGAATTTTGTGCACGGGACCACTAGTATAATAATAAAAATATAATATGCTAATTAGACCAGATACCGGACTGACTTTCTGCATGTCATTCCGGACAAAGCCACAGCAGCAGGGGCTTAAACAGAGGTAATTAGCAGCTATCAGGCAGTCAGGCACGTTGTTAGAAGTGATCAGGCAGGCAGGCAGAGGGGTTAGGGATGATCAGACAGGCAGGTGAGTGGTTAGGGGTGATGAGCCAGGCAGGCAGAGGGATTAGGGTTGATGAGGCAATTTAAATTATTTATTGTTTAAAGTATTACATATGTCTCCTTTTCCTCTCATTGACCTCTTCCCAGGCACTCTTACCCCATCCCCCCCCCAAAAAAAAAAACATGCCCTCACCCTGCTACTCTCTGTCTCCCTGGGTTATGCTTATATGTGTGTATACAAGTCCTTTGGTTGATCTCTTACACTGCCTCCTTCCACCCCTCCTCTGCTTTCCATCTAAGGTTTAATATTCTGTTCGATGTTTCTATATCTCTGGATCTACTTTTGTTCATTAGTTTATGTTGTACATTATATTCCACAAATGAATGGGATCATGAGATACTTATCCGTCTCTGACTGGCGTATTTTGCTTAGCATAATGCTCTCCATATTCGTCCATGCCATTGCAAATGGTAAGAGATCATTCTTTTTGAACTGCAGCCTATTTAATGCCTCAAGACAAAGATGACAGTGGCCATCCTTCTCAGGGTCCCCTCTGTCTGTCCAGGAGGAACAGAGTCATAGGCTTAGAATTTAGAATTAGATTTAGATGTAGTGTCTGCTTGCAATGAAATTTCTGTACTTTTTACCTATAACAACAACAATAAAAACAACAACAACAAAGTTTTTTTTACAGCAGTATAGTATTTCATTGTGTAGATGTACCACAGTTTTCTGATCCACTCATCTGCTGATGGGCACTTAGGCTGTTTCCAAATCTTAGCTATTGTAAATTGTGTTGTTGTGACATAGGGGTGCATATATCCTCCCTGATTGGTGTTTTTGATTTCCTGGGACATATCACTATAAGTGGGATTACAGGATCAAATGGCATTTCCATTATTAAGTTTTTGAGGAAACTTCATACTGTTTTCCACAGTGGCTGCACCAGTCTGTATTCCCACCAGCAATGCATGAAAGTTTTTTTTTTTCTCCACATCCTTGCCAGCACTTGTTTGTTGATTGGCTAATGATAGCCATTCTGACAGGTTTGAGATAGTATCTCATTGTTGTTTTGATTTGTATCTTTGATGCAAACCACAAATCCTGGGACCTAGAATTTTCTAGCTGTCTGATCCTACCTGGGCAAATTATCCAATCTATTTGTAACTCCTTTCACTCAATTATAATGTTACTTGTCTGAAAGAGTTTTTGACCAATAAATGGATTAATATATCTAAAACACTTAGAAAGGGTCCTGCTACTTGTAAGTATTATGTTAGTATTGTGTATCTGTATTGTCATTCTTGTTCTGCATATAGACAATGAGAATCTATTTGGCCTATTGGATTATTTCGTCAGTGAGTTTCCTATGTGAAGGCCATTGCTGTTGAGCTGTCCTGTCTTTTGGAAATTGTCTAAAATCACATCTGCAGAACTCTTAAGACAATTCTAAAACAGAGATTTTATGTTCAGAAGTTATATGATGGTCTCCGGTCTCCATGTTTTGATGTACAATTTGTTCTTTTTCTTGTAATTCTGTTTATCTGTTTATCATCCAAAAATCTTAGGGTTGCTAGTATAGGAATTACATAGCAAAAAAAAAATTAATGTACCTTTATGAAAAACGTATCTATTAGTATTGATAAGTAATGGAATACTAATATTTTTTTATTAGAAAACATTTGTATTTATATTGTGAATTGATCACACTCTAAAGTTAAAATAAAGGCACTAAATTGAAATCACAGGGCCTTTGGATTTCATTCCTAACGAGTGAATATCAGAGGATAGGGTAATATAAGGATATTGGAACATAAGGATATTGGAGCCAGATCAAAGTTCTTGTTTTAAGATGAGTTAACCTTGTCCAAACTAATGCTGTGTGTCCTGTGAACAGTAAATGACACTGTACTATGCTTTCAATATGTCTCTTTAGTCATATTGAAATTAAGATAATAAAAAACTACTTACCTTACTTAATAAAACCCACAACTTATATGAAAAAATTTCAGTCCTCCTGATCACTTACTTAATAGAAACTATAGCTATCTGAAGAGATGGTCCAAGTACTAACTACAAAAAAATTAGAGAGAACTCTCTCTCTCTCCCTCTCTCTCTCACACACACACAAAATTTATTCTCTCTCTCTTGAAGGTGAAAAAGAAACTGTCATAGATCATTGTTTAGAATATAACTTTGCAAATTCTCAGGCATCTGTTCCTTCTTTTATTACAGAAAGCTGTATATTTTTAAACAACTCTTTTGTGTAACATTAAGGCAGTATTTGCAAAACATAATAATAGTTAAGTATAAATGACAATTGAAGAAAATAAATAATTTTAAATATAATTGATCTATTGATGAAGACAATAGTTTGAGGAGGAAATTATAGTGTCTCTATATTTAAAATCACACTTAGCCGAAACCTGTTTGGTTCAGTGGAGAGAGCATCGGCTTGTGGACTCAAAGGTCCCAGGTTCCATTCCGGTCAAAGGCATGTATCCTGGTTGTAGGCACATCCCCTGTAGGGAGTGTGCAGGAGGGGGCTGATTGGTGTCTCTCTCTCATCGATGTTTCTAGATCTCTATCCCTCTCCCTTACTCTCTGTAAAAATCAATAAAATATATTAAAAAAATAATATTAAAATCGCACTTATTCCCATTGAACTATTTTCTATAATTTAATTTGATTCTGAAAATTTGCCCCCAAATATAATATATTATTAATCAAAATATAAATAAACATTATTAATTTATATTGTGCATTTATATGCCAATATAGTTTAAAATTTTCCCCCTTAACCTGTGATGTGTTTCAATAATTATTTGATTCCACAGGACATGGAAATTTTGAACGTTATCTCTTGTGTAAAACCTTATCATTTGATTCTGACATTGATTCCATTAGATTCTTTATTAAATAATGATGATCTAATATATCTATAAAATTGTTCTTAATATGACTAGTTGTCTATGGTTGAATCTCACAACTTTTAAGCCAAAAGTCACTTTTCAAAAGTGTCTAATGTGAATGTATTAATGTATTTACAATTTGAAAATTTGGAATTGTACATTTTTTTTTCTATTTTGATTGTAATTTTTATATAACAAAATGTTAGAAAATAAGAAAGTCTGACATAGACATTTAATTAGCAAATAATGGCATGTGTTAAAACAGGAGTATACAGATTGGCTACTGGGATGCCTTTAATTGCTGTATCATCACCTCTTTGAAATTGAATAACACTAGAGGCTCAGTGCATGAATTTGTGCAGGTTCCTCTGGATGGCCTGCAGGGATTGGGCTGGAACCAGGATTCCAATGCTGTCTGCAGTTCCTACCTGCTGCTCTCACTCATCCCAGCCTCACTGTGCCTGCTCCAGGCTGGCACCCAATCAGTCCTGATCCTGAGAGTTGTGTGCAGCTGCAGCAGCATTCACCAGCCATGAGCCCTGCATCTGATGCACTCTAGAGGGAGTGGCCTGTGAGATCAGGCCTAAACCAGCTCTGCAGCATCCCCTGAGGAGTGAAGACCAGGCCTGGGGCCTCACCAGTGCACAATTGGGGCCAGACTGCAAGGGGGTTCTGGGGCATATCCATCCCATCTTGCTCAGTCCAACAGCAAATATCCTATCTGTCAGAACATCTGCCCCCTGGTAGCCAGTGCATGTTATAGCGACTGGCCAACCAGTTGACTGTCTGCCTCTTGGTGATTAACGCAGATCATAGCCAGTGGTTGAGCGGCTTTAGCATATCATTAGCATATTATACTTTGGTTGAACAGTGGTCCAGTCACCAGATGATTGGACATTTAGCTTACTAGGTTTTTATTATATAGGATTAGAATTATTAATCAACTAGAGTTCTGATGCATGAAATTCATGCACAGGATGAGTATGTGTCCCTCAGTGCAGCCTCTGCACCCTTTCCAATCTTGGACATCCCTCTCACAATCTAGGACTGCCTGCCTGCCTGATTGCCCCTAATTGCTCCTGCCTCACGGCCTGGTCATGCTGAAACTGTCCTCCCTGCTGGCCATCTTGTGGTGGCCATCTTGTGTGTTGGAGTGATGGCCAATTTCCATATAACCTCTTTATTATATAGGATAAGAAAGATTGTTTTTTCTCTTAACTAGTGCTAACTAGCATTTTGTTTAGAGTATAGCAAATAATGCATATAGCAAATTTAGATGCATGACTATTTAGTTTTTGTCACTAACTCTTTGAGTAACTTGATTTGACAGAATTTTAATATTCTATTGTTTAAGTTTTTATACAAATTGCATGAGGAGAAGAAGAGTATCTGCACTGTTTACCAGACAGTCTCCAAAGTACAACAAGGACCCTCACAGTGCAGTCTCCGATACAGTATTTGTTGCCTTTGAATTTATATTTACTAACCATATATCAGATTATTTAATGCCTATTATATTACTTAAATAGGCAGGTACATCCTTAAATGTTTGACAAAGGGAAAAGAAAAGAAAAAACAAACAAAAGCAAACAAAAACATCAAAATAAAGAAATAAAGAAAGGAGGGAAGAAAGGGAAAAAGTAATTAAAGCTCTTTGCTTTGATTCAGCCAGAGTCCAGCTGCAAAACTAGTGAACTCCCCTTTGTCTATGCCCTCTCAATATAGGCTTCTATTAAAAATCAGATTTAAAGAAAAAAAAAATGTTTTCTTAATTTATCAATTCTAGTCAGCTGCCTCATCTTTCCTCAATGTTTTACATGTTGTCCTAGATCAGAGAGAGAAATTATGATGTCATACTAGTAAACTAATATTGTTGCAAAATGTACGTGGAGTAGGAATAGGAAAATATAAGTAGGAAACCTTATTTTTTTATAATGTGGACTGACTAGTTTGCAAACAGTGTCACCAAAGTCATCCTATCTAATAAAAGAGTAATATGCAAATTGATCATCACTCTAAGACACAAGATGACTGCCCCCATGTGGTCAAAGATGGCTACCCCCATGTGGACACAAGATGGCTGCCACAAGATGGCTTGCGAGGGAGAGCAGTTGTGAGCAGTTAGGGGTGACTGGGCCAGCAGAGGATGGCATTTGAGGGTGACCAGGCTGGCAGGGGAGAGCAGTTAGGGGTGACCAGGCCCAGCAGAGGAGGGCAGTGAGTGGCAATTGGGACAGCCAAGGAGCAGTTAGGCATTGATCAGGCTTGCAGGGGAATGGTTAGGGGCAATCAGACAAAGGCAGTCCTGGATTGTGAATGGGCAGTCAGACATCCTTCAAGGGGTCCCAGATTGGAGAGGGTGCAGGCTGGGCTGAGGGATCCCTGCCCCTCATCCCATCTATGCACAGATTTCGTGCACTGGGCCTCTAGTTTCAGAATATAATTCACTGAAAATTCTTAGTGTTGTTTATAAATTATTAAAGAAGGCCTTATACTTGATATGCCTGACTTTCCTAATATGTAGTTTCTTATATATTAAGATGGCCTGTTTTAATTTGACTGCATTTAAATTTAAACCAATGAAACCAATTGTATACCTAACTACTATGGACAAGGTATTGCTGTGTGTCTTGTTAAATATATATATATGTTTATATATGGAAGAAAAAAATCAAGTTTCTGATTAGATTGTTGTTATTGTTTAGGAATATGCTTCAATAGTTTAAAACTGAAAAAAAAATCAGCCTCAACACTAGGGATCTTTTATAATAATTTGAAAGAAAAAAAAGAGATGGGACTTACATGCCTACCTTACTAATCTGTGTCCTCAGGATTGACTTTTACCTCTCCACTCTACTGCCCACACAGTTTTTTGTTCTATTTTTGTCTAGTTGTAAAACAAATTAAAATATTTAGCTATGAAAGCTGTGGTTGGCAGAGTTAGAGCAGAGATAGTTCAAAGAACCCCATCTGGCAAGCAAGCTCCAGAAACAAAAATAAAACCTTTTCCCAGCTCACAGAAATCCAGAGAGAGCGATTTATTAAAGTCAAAGTAGAAAAAACACACACAAACACTTCCTTGTATAGTCATCATCACAATTATTTTCTATCCTCTTTTTACAAAGTCTATCATCTTCATAGAAAGTTCTTTGATAAAACAATAGCCTCTTCATGTAAAATTCAAAACATTACAGCATTTATGAATACATCTCCTTGCTGCACTCATATTTTAGGAATGCTAAATGTGTTGGTAATATAAAGTCTGTCACATTTATGTCTGATGTTCTTTCTCATCCAGTTTTAACTTCTGCACAGTCATTAATCTGGGGGTTGGGGTTATTTTCATGTAAGGTTTCGCATTTCCCTTATCTCTTGACACAGTGTACCAGTTGCTTATCACATTTTGCCATTTGAGCTCCTCAAGTACTTATTTAAATGGCATGGATAACACTAGATTTCTCCCACACTATGAGATATTTTACATAAGCATCCTCAGGGCTCTCTGAAGTTCTTGCTGAACATAACATTGCCAGGAATAATAGGATGCCTAGACACTGGTTTTTCTTTTGAATTCTGACTTTTACTTGTCATTTCAGGAAAAATCTAAACTTTCTTTAGGTTTTTGTTTCTGTGATGAAGAAAAAAAAAAAAAAACTCAAAGCGCTATAGCGTGCTTTCAATTCTATGTTTTAACAGACACTAAAAGCTAAAGGACTGAGCAGTCTCTGAAGTATTGTTGGGTCCAATGGCTAAGGAGGAGGAAGAACCTGCTTCTCGGTGGTGGAAAAAGAAATCCAGGGGTTCTTTGTGCTGAGTGAGATGACATAGCCTTTAGATGTTCTACACAGCTGGCTAACACAATTTCCTTCCCTTATTTCTTTCCCTTTCTACCTCCACCCTTAACTCACCTTGCCGGCTTATTTGCTCAATGAAAGAAAGAGAAGTTGTTATACAAACTGAATGATGTGATGAGGAGGAAATCCTGAAGCCATACGCCGCTGGTGTTCTGTAAGGTGGCTTTGTATCAGCCAATAATGCACTACTGGGCAAGATCATTTTGTTCAGGAAAATGTGTTTTCGTTGTTAGTTATAAGATTTCAGAATGAAAATGGTACTGTAGCAGCATATGACAATATATTTTTACTAGAGGCCCAATGCATAAAATTCATTTCAAGAGTAGGCCTTCTTTTCCCCCAGGTGCTGGCACCAGCTTCCCTCTGGCACCCGGACCCAGGCTTCCCTCACAGCCTGGTTTCGTTCAGAAGGACATCTGGTCTAATTAGGGTATTATGTTTTTTTATTAGTATAGATAACCTTGTTTTTTCTTAGATTCGGGTTTTATTTTAAATTAGAATATTAAAGCATTGCCACAATGTACTTTATGTTTTTATTCCTGATATTTCCAGTTCATGTCTGAAGAGACTAGTGAAGATGTTCCTGCCAGCATTACAACATGGACTGAATTGTAGATCAATTAAAACTCAGGTTACTGCCACAAATTATACATTACCAAGATGCCTGTGGTTTAGTGGTTCAGAGTACCGGGAAATTTAAAAACATTATTTTCTTTCTAATTTTTCAGCTTGACATTAAAGACTGTTTTGCAGAAGTAAATAAAGCTTAAGAAGGTTTAATAGCCAGGTCGTAACTGGATCTCTAATACCCAATCTTTAATGAAATGCCAATTTATGTAGCAAGAGAGATCCTGGATTGACATTTAGAATAAGGTTTTTGAAAACTATAAAAGTCTTGCCACTTACTAACTGTACCACCTTGATCAAATCACTTTACCTTAATCACCAGTTCCTAGGTATAGAATACATTGTTGTCATATTTGTGAGGAGGAGAGATGGGCCAATTCGAGTTTCATAGCATGGACTCTAGGCAGAATTTCCCATCCTACTCAAAGCAGACATACACACACACATCATGTGGGTATTTTACTAGCTTAGATAACCTAAAGAGGACTAAAAAGCGAATTAAACAGTACATTTAAGCTGTTTATTAAGTATGAAGTATTAATACACGTGAGTGAGAAAGGAGGAAGTTACAGATATGGGTGATGTCATCAAGAAAAAATAGGAATGCATATAAAGGTAATTAACAACATAAGACCTTTTAGAAATGGATCCCAATAAATGATAGTTGATTTAGAGCTTAAGGATATATATATAATGTGCTTTGAACAATCTAACGTTAAAGGGGAATATTTAAAGATGAAGTTGGTCTCAAAAAATGCAGGAAAGATGAGTTAAGCTAGGCTTCACTAAGGGCAGAACAAGCTCACTCTGCTATACATGCTGTCTCACCACTTTCATTGCTTTAAAATTTCACACTCCTAATCTGATCACAGCTTACTCCTCCACCATCTCTGCCTTCCTTTTGGGTGCATACAGTTGAACCCATTCTTCTATCATTCATTCATTTTGACACTCATTGGTTAATTCAGTTACTTTATTGAGTTTTCTTCACCTCAAAGACATTGTCTAGTTTACCTCTGGAAATATAAAATTGAACGAGACATACTTTTGGTTTATAAGAAAATTGAGGACTACTGCTAAGATAAAACAGAAAACAATCAATATTGGAGGAAAATGAAGCATTTAAATAAAAGTAGTGTGTACATATTGCACAGATGTTACTTTTTGTTGTTACAAGTTGAAGGTAAGACCCTCCACCAGCAAAATGGTATTATGATTCGTTTTGCTGCAGTGGTATGAAACTAAATGCACAAGGTATGCCTGTCCATTAAATGAATGGTTTGCAAAGTAAAGAAAGAAATCAGGGTGGAAGTGTTATTTGAGCTGGATTTAGGAATATAAATAGCATTTCATTTCACTGAAAAGGAAACGTGAATTTCATTGAGAAGGATTGACACAATTAGTGCATAAAAGTAAAAGAATGAAGTATTTATTAGGAAATATGTGTTCTTATTTGAGGAGGACAGAATTGAGAATAAATGTAGATAAGATGTGAAAGATAGGTCAAGTTCAAATACACAATGTGAAATTTAAACATTAAGCCATTTAAAATAAGATCTAGTTTTGTTTTTAATCAATGCTATGCTTGATTAAAATATGTTAAAAATAACAAATCCAACAGGATAAGGAAAGGGTATAAACATTAGAATCTGGAAAACCAGTAAGAACCTCAAAAAGATCTTAATTCAAAAATTGGCATCAAGACAAAATATGATTATAAGATAAATTAATGAGGTATAATTAAAAACACCTGGCTACAATTTGGGCTTGAGTGATAAGAAAAAAATAAAGAAGAAAAGGATGACCTGAGGTATTTAGTTTGAACATATATGCAAATTGTTGCACCAGTAACAAGTATAAAAAGGTAGAACAAAAATTAATACAGCAATTTGGAGATTTGGGGATGTAATATGAGTTCAATGTTTAACACATGAATATCAACATATCTAAACTTCTATGTAGGTGAAATACATGTTTTAAAAATACTTCAAGTAGCAACCAAAATATATATCAATTTAAAAATATATATTTGACTGATATTTAAAGAATATAGAAGGAAGGCAGGATATATAACTCCTGCTTTTAAAGGGTTTCTACCAAAATTGAAGAAAAAAATACCGCCATAATTAATACAAAAATTAATTGGAAAACAGATGCAAACTAAATTATGCATTGTTAACTTTAAAGATTAAAAAATACTCAGAAAAGAGAAAGAAGAGAATTTATCTCATACTATTAAAATAGCTCTGTTTCATCAAGTTAGGCAAAACAACATTTTAAAGGAAACAAAGTAGAACTAGATATACAACCTTTTCTAAACATTTCTAATTGTACACAAAAGTTATGCATTACACACACACACACACAAAGAAAACAACTTTTGCCGAGACTGTTAGTGGATAGAGCGTCGGCCTGCGGACTGGAAGGTCCCGGGTTCGATTCCGGTCAGGGGCATGTACCTTGGTTGCGGGCACATCTCCAGTGTGGGGTGTGCAGGAGGCGGCTGATCGATGTCTCTCTCTCATCGATGTTTCTGACTTTCTGTCCCTCTCCCTTCCTCTCTGTGAAAAATCAATAAAAGTATATTAAAAAAAAAGAAAGAAAACAACTTTTAATTCTCAAATCTTAAAAAATAATTAAATATGAATGTTTCCTTATTAAGTTGTTTAAATTTCCTTTATGGAACAATTATTTCATGAGTACTTGTTATAGATTTCATGATTTTGTTTCCCAAATACTTACTGAAACCCAAATGCCTAATGTGATGTTATCTGGAGATGGGGCCTTTGAGAGGTAATTAGGTCAGGGGATAGAGTTCTCACGATGGGGTTAGTGGCCTTAGAAAAAGAGTCACCAGAAAGCTTACTCCACTGGCCAAGCCACTCCAAATGAGGAAACCAGGAAAAGGTACTTTCACCAAAACCCATCATGCTGGAACCATGATTGGGATTTCGCAATCTCCAGAATTGTGAAAAATATAAATTAGTGTCTTAAGCCACCAAGCCTATGTTATCTTGTTACAGCAGCCTGAACTAAGCATTACTTATTATGCTCAAAACTCTGCCATATATGATTAAAATATAATGTCAATATAAAAAAGTGAGTCCTCATGAAATTTACCATGTAGTGTGAAAGACAACAAACAAATGCTATATGTAACATAATTTCAAATAGTAAAAAAGAGATTATTAAAAAAGATCAATAAAATATATAAAAGGATGGGTTTGTGGATATATTATTTTGTACAGAATAATCAAGAAAGGGTTCCTTGGCAGGTGGCATTTGAAAAGGCACCTAAATGAAATGAATAACTTTGCCAGAGAAAGGACTTTTGGGAAAAGGTTCCAGATAAATTAAAGAGCAAATGAGAAAGGCTTGAAGTATAAAAGGAACAGAATGAGTGAGAGGGAGAGACAGTCACAAGGCCAAAAAGGCTTACTGTGCAAATGAATGAATGAAGTATGGATAAAGGGGCTCATGTGAACTTGACTAAATAAAGCAAAATGAATAGATGGCAAGGATATAACTCAGAGATCACCCCTAAAAAAGATAAATGATGCTGATTGGTTCAGCTGAAAGCATTGGCCACAGACATCTCATTGCCAATTACATAAACCAGTGATTTCTAATTCTGGTTTTGAGACACTTGGGATAGTTTTAATTATCCCAAGAGGTGTGATATAATTTTCCAAATAGGTGATTAAAACTTAGAAATGGGAGGGTATTCCAAAATCAAATTAACCTCTCTACAATGCTAATAATCTAAATTTATGGTCAGAGAAAAAATAGTTTTTGCAAATGAATCTATCTTTAAGTTGACTTTTAAATAAAAATGCTAGTTACACTTGGGACATTGTTAAATGCTTTTGGCACCTTCAACCTATTGTGCTATTTTATTTTAACTTATAACTTACACACTTACTTAAAAGTAAATGTCTAATTATGTTCACCTTAACCTAATATGCACAGATTTGTGACCTTCACTTATTTTATTTATTTAATTGCTACCTATAATATGTATAATGCCTGAGATGACACTGACAGAACATTCTCTACTTAACTATGGAAAGAAAATGATGATAAAGAGGGATATATTCTTCCTCCTGCTGAAAGATTTCCTCCCATTTTGTAAGCAAAGCTTTTCCATTTCTTTTCCCCGTACTCTATTACAGCCCATTGCAACTTTCCAGAGAGGCAAGTTTTTTAGTTTGTCCTCCAGCAAGGGAAACTATTTAGAAAATTGGTTTCTTTTAGTTTGGCCCCATGCAGGCTTGACCTATTTTGCCTTGTTACAGTGATGGAGAGCTCCATTCCTGCAAAAATTTAGCTTCAAAGAGTTCTGTTAATGGAAGAGGTACTGACACCCCCTCACCAGCAGGTTCCAAGTTAGTGCGTTAGATACATATATTAATTCAATAAAGTAAGGATAAGCTAATAATAACAAAGTAATAAAGATATGTTACATATTGTTAATGAACCATGATTTAAATCTACAAATGTTAAACTAACATTTTATGTATTATCAATAATAAAATAATGAGTTCACACTATAATCTTGATAATTCTAGCATACATTTTAAAATAATGTATTTCTTTCACTGCTGAAAATAAAATGGTCAGTCTCAATTTCTAGCAATTTGCTTTTCCCCTGCAGAATAGTGCAAGATGGCAAGATTGTCCAGCTCAGTTGGTTTCAACCAATACTATTAAGTATGAATATGGTTTTGTCCATAAATGAACAAACTATTTATTATCCTATATAATAAAAGGGTAATATGCAAATTGATTCCCAAGGTGGAAGGACGGGTTGCTATGACATGCACTGACCAGCAGGGTGCAGACACTCAATGCAGGAGCTGCTCCCTGGTGGTCAGTATGCTTCCAGAAGCTGGCTCATAATTGGCCAGTGCAGAGCAGTGGCAGGAGCCTCTCTCACCTTTATGATAGCGCTAAGGATGTCCAACTAACAACTTAGGCCTGCTCCCCAGAGGTGTTATTCAGACACCTGGGCTGCAAGAGGGTGCAGGCCAGACACCTCCCCTCCAAGTGCAAGAATTTTCATGCACCAGGCCTCTAGTTTTTTAATTAAAAAAAAAAAAAATCTGTCCAGTGACTAGAGAACACATCACTATCCTGGGCCAGCTTCATTAATATGTCAGGTTTTTCGTTTTATATTCACAAGTAAAAGAGTGAATCAATACAATCCAGTGCTACATCTGGGAACTTACACCACAGCATATTCCATAGGAATATTTTTAATATTAGAAATTAGGAGCCCAATTATTTTGAGTGTAATTACTAAATTTTGGTCAAAGTGCTTCTTTAACTTTCTCCAGGTATTAATGTTGCTTTCCTTGGCCTAACTCAAGATAGGCAAATTTGCAGTAAGAGTATTTCATAAATTTCTCTTAAGAAGCTACATTGTGTTATTGAATTTTCTTTAAATAATAAAAATGGTTGGAATTTAATTCATGGCATTCACTAGTTAAGGTTGGGTGTAAATCACACTTTAGTCAGTTGGCTACACAAACTTGTTCAAAAGATATTCCCCACCATTCAATCAATATTATTATAATGGTAATATAGAAGTCTATATGGAAAGATAATACCTAAATATCAAAATTATATTTAAATAGATTATTTCTCTTAGGATATAAATTATTAAGTATTAGTGAATTATTATTTTAAGTTTAGCATGAATTAAATAATATTATTCATGTTTAATTTATCCTGAAGAGCATGGAAAAAGTGTTTTTTAAATGTCACAAATTTGTTTATATTGCCAAGTAAACACATCTTACTAAACACATGTTTGAAACATCTGTTTAATGTCTCTAAATGTTTTTCACTTATAGTAAGCTTGTCAATAAAGAGAATCATTGAAAGAAACTATAACAAAAATTCATGTTTGAATACATTTGAAACAAACTCAATAAATCAAGTGTAAAAAGCCTTTAAATAATAAAACATTTGAACTTATACTAGACATACATAAAAACTGATAGAACAAACAACTAATATGGGGGAGGAGGAAGTTTCACGTGAAGAACTTTATTTTACAGTTAGGATGCTTTCCTGATCCCCATATGTGACTGCTAGCTGTCATTGTAGAGGTGCCCTGTCAGAATAACTACATTTTGATAGTCTTGCTGGAAAATCTGTCTTTGCTTCTAAACACTCCATCAATGCAGACTTCTAATTTGTCTTTATAAGGCTCTTTCATTTATTTCAGTTTTTGTCCAATCTTCTACATTTTGGTTTCTTATTCACTTTTCTCTAGTATGTATTGCAAGTTTCTATAATATGTTAATCCTATATAATAAAGTTGTAATATGCAAATAGTCATTAACTGTGAAGCTTAAGGACCGGATTATGGGTCAGCAGGAGGGTGGGGCAGTAAACTATGAAGGGGGGCAAGGAGAGTTACAGGTGGGTAGGGCAGCAGGCAGAGAAGTACTGGAAGGCAATAGCGAGCTACTGGTGAGCTACTGGCACATGGATTTGTGCACAGGGCTACTAGTAAAATTATAATAATCTAAATAATATTTAAATATCAACTATGAGTTGTACATCATTAAGCTGGATCCATGAATTTGTATCTAATCTCCACAACAATACAGTTAGTTTTTTATTACATTCATATTAAAAAATGAGGAAATATAGACCCTGAGAAAGTGAGTAATTTTTCCAAATTAGAAATAAGGGGTAGAGCCAACTCTTATTCTATCCAAATCCAGAGATCATGCTCTTTCCCTATGGCCCCAAGATTTCACTCAGTTTTTTGGGGGATTCTATTTTGCTGTCTTGGATCAAGTACCATGAATAAGACAGGATCAATTGCACTACAGCATGCCTTTTTTCTCCATCTCTGTCTCTTCATGGAGCTTTGCCAGTCATCTATGGTAGTTAGAAGACAATATTAAAAATGTGAGAGAAGTGTGAAGGATGACAAACCTATCTCTAGCAAATTTTGATGTGAAATTTCTCATTTTAATGAGACTAAATTGAATCCATAAACAATCTACATTTCAACTTAATTGATTAAATAAATACTAAAAAATTATGAAAATATATGCATTCATTTACTCAAAATATTCATCTTAAGTAATGAATGTAAGGCTCAAAATGATAAATGAGCTGCTTCAAGTTCATGTCAACCTTATTTTATTATCAATGAGGTTTCAGACTGTTTATTCAGTTCACATTCGTTGTTGTGAAAGTTTCTTTTAATGTTATTAAGTTAAAAAGATATATAGAATGAACTAATTTTACTCATGAAAAAAATTGAAAAACTTTTTAACCTAATTATATGTTTATCAAATCACAGTGTCTACTAACATATTTTAACCTAACACTTAATAAAGCATGTTTTGGGATATCTTAATTTTAATATTGTTTTAATCAATTTCATTTTCTCAACATAATCTTAGTTCAAATTATAAACTGGTGATGATGTGATACAGTGGAGGACTTCATATTTCAGAGTATTTTTCTGCTCTGATGTCATATATTGTATACTACATTATATCTCTCACAAATGATTTAGCCTTTCTGAGATTCATTTTATTAATATTTAACACTAAAATATATTCTGATGACCAATGCTATAAGAATGAAATATGATAACTGATATAAAATGAGTGCCATGATTAGTTTGTAATTGAATAAAATGGTCTTCTATTACCTAGTACAGATTGGGGTAAAGGTTTACAGCTGTTCATATGGAAAATAAGGTAACAATCATTAATAAAACAAGAATAAACTCTGTGTTTTGTGTACTTACAACTGTAAACCTGCTTTTGCCCCACTGCATTTGGTGACCTGTCTTTGTGCAAGGTTTTAATAATTCTCACCCTGAAATCAGATTTGGCCCATGACTTAAGAGTGGAAGTGACATGTTACCTTATCACACAGATGTTTTTAGCGTTTATCATGACAACAGAAATGTTTCATGTTGGCTTTCCAGCCAGTTATTGTAGAAAAGAAGGCATGATCATTTACGATGGGACTATAGAGGGAAGACCAGGAAACTTTGCTGTTTTAAAACCACTACAGTTGTGCAATGTCTGTTGGTGAATGTGGTGGTGATGCTGTTCTCAAAGCCAACACAATCTAGCTTATTTTGCTGATGCAGAAACAATTAAAAAATTATAGTTCTGCTAGTCAATATTTGTGATTTACTGTCTAATGTCCATTCTTCTCTTCCCAATAGTACCTGATTTTTTTCCTGTTGTCCAGGAGGCTTATTTCTCCCACTACAAAGGAAGAGCATTTAAGGCTGAACACTTTAATGCCCTCTCAGCTATTTTCTGACACTCTTTTCTAAGATTAAACATCCAAACTAGGTATATAGTAAATGCTACAAAAGTAGGTAAATGGTAAACAGAATTTTAAAAAATGTTAGGGCCAGGAATGCCTTTCTTGCTCTCTCGCTCTCGCTCTCTCTCAGAAAATGCACAACCTGTTTGATGCTAAATTTATGTAACAAAAAAAACAGAAAATAAATATAATTTTGCAAATGAATGTGGATAGCAACTTGTATATTATTGCTGCCTCAGTTTATTGTTTTAAATTCCTTCTAGATGAAGGATTATTTTGAGTTAAATAACTGCTATGAGAGTGCAAAGTGCTAAGGACTGAGGTTAGATTTCAAGACATCTTTATGGGTTCAAACATAAACATATAAGAGCTTCAACCCATGAAATTGCTGGGTAGTACATAGATCTACATAACACTATTGTAATAGTTATATTGCTAGAGAAAGACACAAACAAAAGTTATATGATTTTTTGTCCTTTGATCCTCTCAAGGTCTTTAGATCTCCATGAATAAGCAGTAGGATACTAAGATCAGAGTAGGCCATTGAGGCTTTTCAATGTTCTTTTACAATGTGTAAGTGGAAAACATATGAGAGTGGAAACTCGCAATGAACTAAACCAGGACAACTTGAAGACCTGGATATTAATAATATGGGTTTTTCTTTTGTTGGAAAGCATACAAATGCATTTCATATAAGTATGGCCATTTTTAACAATTTATGTTATATGTATAAAGACAGCAATGTACTAAGATGGTATGTACCATAGTAATTCATCTTACATTATTTTTCCAAATGAAGAGACAATTATGTCAACATCATTTATGAATTAACTACTCCTTTATTTTCTTGAATCACTACATTTTCAACACATTAAATATTAATATATTCTAGGCACAATTTCATGGTTTCCAATTCAATTCTATTGATCTACTTGGTTATTCCCAAGTCAATATTGATACATGTGTTTTTCCCAAGTGAATATTAATCCTAAATAATAAAAGCCTAATATGCTAAGTGTCTGGTCATCAGTTTAACCAAAATGTAATATGTTAATGGTATGCTAAGGCAATTCAACTGCTCACTATGGCATGCATTGACCTCCAGGGGTCAGATAGTTGATCAGTTAATCAGTCACCATGACATGTACTGACCACCAGGGGGCAGACGCTCTGACCAGTAGGTGAGCTTGCTTCTGCGGTCCAGCTGATCAGGACTGAGTAAGATGAGCTGAACACACCCTAGAGCTCTTCCACAGTCCCCCCCTGGCTGGCCAACCTCTCATGTCCCTCCCCAGCCCTGATCATGAACCAGTGGGGTCCTTCAGCCTGGCCTGTGCCCTCTCACAATCCGGACCCCACAGGGTATGTCAGAGAGTCAGCCAGGCTGAGGTACCCCATTGGTGCATGAATTCATGCATTGGGCCTCTGGTTAATTATAAAACTCTATTATGAGAGTTGGTATATTAGAGGTATTACCAGAAGGCTTGGCTCTGCTCCAGGCTACAAAGTTTCAATTGTAGAAGATAAATAAATTCCAGGTACCAGGGCCTTCACTTGGGTCTCTGGGGGTGTGTAGCTGGTCTGCAAACCACTATAGGCCCCTCACCCAGGCCACCCCACACCCCAAGGGAACACCCATCCTGATCCAGGACACCCTTCAGGGCTGATAAAGTATTATCAGCCAGTCTGATTTTTATATATATTAAAGAAATAAAACAAAACATAATTGGATTTTAATTAAATTTACATGTTAATTTTGGAAGAGTGGATATATATTTTTTAATATATTTTATTGATTTTTTACAGAGAGGAAGGGAGAGGGATAGAGAGTTAGAAGCATCGATGAGAGAGAGATATCGATCAGCTGCCTCTTGCACGTCCCCTACTGGGGATATGCCCACAACCCTGGTACATACCCTTGACTGGAATCAAACCTGGGACCTTTCAGTTCGCAGGCCGATGCTCTATCCACTGAGCCAAACCAGTTTCGGTGGAAGAGTGGATATTCTTATTATTTAAAGTTTTTCCCACAAAATGATTGTCTATTTTCTTATTTAAATCTTACACTGTATTCTATAAAAAGTATGTGATCTTATATTCTACTTTTTTATTAAATTTCTAAGATTATTATATATAGTTTTGCAATATTACAAATGTAATATTTTCCCTCATGTTTTATTTACTCCTAGAATAAAAGATAATCAAACTATTAATTTTTATGTATATATCTTGCAACTAGTTATAATATTATACTCTATTATTTCCATAAAAATTACTTTAGCTTATATTTCAACTATAATAATGTTGAATAATAATGATGAAATGGCCATCTCTTCTCATTCCTGGAATAAGTTAAAAAGGATTTAAAACAATATTTAAATGTTTAGAATATTTTATGTGTTTAGAATAATATTTCTTTATTTCTTTGGTAAATTGTCCACATTGTATATTAAGGTTATAGCTAGTCTTAGTTATCAGAAAGATACTAAATTTTATGCAATCTCCTTGCTTGTTCATTAAACCCAAGTTTGATTTTCCCTTTTTTGTAATAAAAAGTTTTTAAATTGATACTGTTCAAATTACAGTCAATCTTCAAAATGGCAGTTTATAACACATTTAAAAATAATAGTATCCAATTTCCAAATCTCACACATTCTAGATGAGTTTAATGTCTCAGTAGTGTAGTTTTTACCTAATAATTTACAATAGAATTCTGAACTAGAAATTTATCCTCACTCATTTAAACAGCGAGTGTGGATTTCATAGCTTATTAAGAGATTATCTTTTTAAAACACTATGTAATGTAGTAGTGATTTATTTTTATTTATTTAATTTAATATTTGAGAACAATTACCTATTATGATAGGTAATAAGTTTCAAATGCCTTGTTAATATTACTAGATTTGAATAATCTGAAGATTTATGATTTGAAAGTTATTACTGATAAGGAATTCAAGAGTATGCATTAAAAGACTAAAATTAACAGTGAATTAATTACAACCTGTCCCTTGTATAAATGCGACCCTATCTAATAAAAGAGTAGAGTATGGATATTGACTATACCTCCGATACACCCCCAAACCATGCCCACCAGTCAAGCCCACTAGCCAATCAGAGCAAGTATGCAAATTAACCCAACCAAGATGGCTACAGCCACAGAGAGTGCAGGAGGGAGGCTTGTGTTGCACCTAGCAATGGAAGAAGTCAAGCTTTCCACAAACCCTGGCTGATGCTTAAGGCAACAAAGTTTTAATGGCTGTGCGAGCAGAAGGCTTGGCTCTGCTCCAGCCTACAAAGTTTCAATTGTAGAAGATAAATAAATTCCAGATACCAGGGCCTTCACTTGTGTCTCTGGGTGTGTGTGGCCAATCTGCAAACCACTATAGGCCCCTCACCCAGGCCACCCCACACCCCAAGGGAACACCCATCCTGATCCAGGACACCCTTCAGGGCAAACCAGCTGGTCCCCACCCGTGAACCAGGCCTCTATCCTATCTAATAAAAGTGTAATGTGCAGATTGACCATCACTCCAACACACAAGATGAATGCCTCATGTAGTCAAAAGATCCTGTCCCCATGTGGACACAAGATGGCCACCACAAGATGGCCTACAGGGGAGGGTAGTTGGGAGGGACCAGGACTTCAAGGGAGGGTAATTGGGGGTAACCAGGCCTTCAGGGGAGAGCAGTTAAAGGCAAACAGGCTGGCAGGGGAGCAGTTAGGCATCAATCAGGCTATCAAGGGAGTGGGTAGGGGGTGATCAGGCTGGCAAGGAGAAGCAGTTATAGGCAATCTGGAAGGTAGGCAGGTGGCCATTTGGAATCCAGCAGTCCTGGATTGTGACAGGGATGTCCCACTACCCATTTAAGCCCTATCCTACTTGGATCGGGACTTAACAGGCAGTTACACATCCCTCAAGGGGTCTCAGATTGGAGAGGTAGCAGGATGGGCTGATAGCAGGATGGGCTGAAGGACAACCCCTCCCCCACCTCATGTATGAATTTCATGCATGGGGCCTCTAATTATTTCATAAATGGAAGTAAAAACCTAAATCCCTAAATATGCAATACATTTCTGATAGCTTTAAATTTTTATTGCTTTTAATAAAAAAGAATCATTCATTTTTTTCTCCTAGAAATTCATACTTTAACAATGTATAGCATATAATATAAAGAAAAAATGTATAAAATCTATACTAAGAAATGGGTAATAGCTAATTAGACTGGATAAACCTTCCAGACATTGTTCTGGACATTTTTCCTGACAAAGCTGGGGCTCAGCCCAGGGGAAGTTGCCTGGGGTCCCGGGTGCTTGCAGGCAACTGGAGGGAGGGAAGCCCTGGTTCTGGGTGCCAGAGGAAAGCCAATGCAGGCAGCCTGTTGCCTTCCTTCATTCATGTGGCTTCTAGTAAGCTATAAAGATAAAAATCCTTATTTCGGGGTCTAAAATGATATCAAATACACAAACCATTGTCTTATAATTACTACTAGTAGTAATAAATAGCAAACATTTAACTTTATAGTGTGGGGCCTAGGTGTGTATTTATTGTCTTTGTGGTTGTATAATAGGCTATAAATTTAGATTCTTTGTTAAACTTAAAATGTTAATGATGTTTTTTAAAGAAACTGACATCCTCCAGAAAATAATTTATGTTATGGTAATAGGATTGATAATTTACCATATGTTTAAAAATTCTGTAGATACAATTCTACTTTGATTCATACAGAGTTAATGACATAGAATCAGGCCCTCAACCAGAAATACTGAGAAATACTTAAATATTGATAAGGTAATCTGATAATTTTATGGATAAATTAAGAGCAATTAATGCTGGAAAATAATGTATTTGATTGATGTAATAAGCAATAAATATGGGCCCCAGCATTAATGGAAAATATGTGTTGATATTTTTATATTGATCTAGCTAAACAAAATCTTATTCATCCTAGACTTAGGAATAAAATATTGAGTCTCAAATGAGAGAAAATATAAGACAGTATCTGTACTCATGTTAAAGTTGTCAAAATCTTCAGTTGCTATCTGAATGAAGCAATTCTAACCTACCTATTAACAAATATACAGAATATAATATGAAAATGTGTGCTTTCATATAGGATGTATTTTATTGTGAATTTGTCCTTTAAGTTTTCATAGTGATACTGTACATCAAGGAAAAAATTGCGTCTATCATTAGTGTGATAATTGCTACAGACCAAGATAGCCAAATGCAGACATGCTAAGTACTATATAATTAACCAACCATGAAATAATTTGGCTGGCATTGTGCAAGTCTACTTGCTGAAAAATGATAATGCCAATATTCAGCTTTGAAATAAAGAACCCTTGATTACATTCCCAACACAAATAAATTGCATTTTCTAAGTTCCCATGGAGAGTAGCAGTTAAAAGTTGGAGAAAAAAGAGAATTGAGAATTTCTGGAATTCGTGAGGTTTCCATATTATAATATACTAGAGGTACCTTGAAATGAACTGTGGGCCACGATGCTGCAGTGGGCACAGAGGCGGGTCTTGGCCCATCCTCCACACCTTGGTTGACCCTTCCTGCAGTGGCCGTGGGTTCTCTGTCTGCCTGCAGCCCTGCCACCACTCCTATGTAATGAGGGCGCCAGTCCCACTTGTACTCACTGACAGAGCAGAGCAATTGGAGCTGGTGCTAGCAGTGGGTGCAAGTGGAGATGGTGCTGTCAGTGGGTGCAAGTAGCTACCTTAATTGCCCCTCAGGAACAGGGGGAGTTGGAAAAGCCTTAGGGGCGATAAGGGCTGGCAGCTGCCACTCACACCAGCTGACTGCTCTGAGCAATTGGGGCTGATACCCGGCCCCGGCAGTGGGTGTGAGCGGGTCAGTGCCAGAAGCTGGTGTGAACATTGGGAGCAAAGAATTTTCAGTAAACACCAGAGGCTTGCCCCTATGACAGTGACCAGCATCCCATCTTGGTCTTGGGCCACCTCTCACTTGCTCCACCATCCCTCCATGGTCCAGGCTCACCATGTTCCATGCTCTGCTGCCTGCTGCCCACCCCCATAATGTTCTGCATGCGTCCCCTGGTGGTCTGCACTTGTCATAGTGACCGATTGTTCAGTTGTTTCACCACTTGGTTGATTTATTAGCCTTTTATTATATAGGATAAAGGACACTTAGGCAAATTTTTAAAATGTCAATATAAATAATTATGTTTGTTTGTGTGTCTATATTCAATAACTTTCTACAGACAACAATATAAACACTCAAGAAAAATACAAAGTTTAGACAAATAAAAAACTCCAATTTTACTAAGTTGACCAAATCTGACCCTTCCTTTAAGGGATGAAGATGATATATTACCCTTCCACATTAAACAAATTTTTAATATTACATTATTATATGATGACTACACAATATCAATTATCTTAGACTGAAGCTGTTCTATATAATTTTATTATTTTCAATAAAGTTAATTTATTATCTGTATTTCTTAATAAAGTACCAATTTTAATCTCTAAAGCTTTTCTTTTAAATATATTAAAGAAATTAATAACTTTTCAGATCTCTGCTTCTAAAAATGATTACTTATTATGGGGGAAGGCACCAGATGACTGATTGAATAGGCAAGGGCCATGGAAAGATCTCTTTCAAATAAACACACACAAAATCTATCAAGCAACTTTTATTAACTCAACTATTTTCTGTGAAGAAATTAATTCATTTGAAAGTTATTTCTACTTCAAATATAACAAAAATTACCAATTTAAGAATGGTGAACTTCTCTCACTGACTTTATCTCCATTCTTTTTCCTTGCTAACTGCACTTTATCACAATCATATTTACTCTTGAATTTTATACTAATAATTATAATTTTACAGAATTCTGCGCTTTTTATAATGAAACCTGATTACATAATTTAGCATTCTCACTTTAATTCACTGCATTAATATACATGTTTTAAAATAGAAAATTGTTTAAAATTATTAATGGGCATTTAACAAATAAATAAAAATAATAAAGAAATCAAAGTTTCCTGAAATTCTTATTAACATTTTAAAAGTAATTTTAAAGATTCATTTTTGTGAATCAAATTCATATTCACCATAGGCAGGAACACATACATGCACAATTTTACAAAGGCCAATACCATAAATTTGTATTTTTAATATAGTTTTTATTAACTATATCATAATATGTGTGTTATATAAATAAATACACATATATCTTACACTTTTAGTAGACAGGTAATATTCCATTGCATGATTTTATAATTTTAGTCACCCTTTATTATCCTATCTAATAAAATAGAAACATGCAAATTGACCATACCTCCACTAAGCCCACAACCATGCCTATAAGCCAATAAGGAGTAAGTATGGAAATTAACCCAACTAAGATGGCAGCAGTCACAGAGCTAGAGAAAGCAGGAGGCATGGGTTGCCCCCACGATGAAGGAAGCCAAGTTTCCCGCTCTCCCTGGCTGGCCCTGGCCTCCACTCAAGGTTACAAAGTTTCAATTACAGAAGATAAATAAGTCCCAAATACCTGCTTCCAGCCAGCCCTGGCCTCCACTCAAGGAGGCGCTGAAAAAAAAATAAAAAAAAGGAAGGGCTGGGAGCTCGGGTCACCAGGGCTGTGGCTAACCTGAAAATAGCCCTCAGCTCTTCACCCAGGCTGGCCACAACCCCCAGTGGGGACCCTCACCACATGGGGGCATAGCTGGCCTGCAAACCACCATAGGCCCCTCGTCCAGGCGGCCCCATGCTCCAAGGGAACCTCCACCCTGATCTAGGATATATTTCAAGGCAAAGAAGTAGGCCCCAACCCATATACCAGTCCTCTATCTATACTAGCAGTTGGGGGTGAGCACACTGGCAAGGGGGACAGTTTGGGATGATCAGGTTGGCAGAGAGGGCAAGCAGGCCAGTGGCGAGGGGCAGTTGGGGGTGAGCAGGATGGTATGCAGAGTGGTTAGGGGCAATCAGGCAGGCAGGTAGGAAGGCAGCAGGCAGATGAGAAGTTAAAAGCCAGCAGTCCCAGATTGTGAGAGAGATGTCCAACTGCCAGTTTAGGTCCGATCCCTGTAAACTGACAGTAGGACATCCTTCAAGGGATCCTAGATTGGAGAGGGTGCATTCCTTTCCTATGCATGAATTTTGTGCACTGGGCCACTAGTAATAAATAAGAATGTAATAATATATTTACAAGTACATCTTGGCATACTTGTCTATTACCTCCCCAAGGCAAAATTCTGAAGGAAAAATTGTTATTTAAAATTTTATTTTTTATTGTTTAAAGTATTAAAAATGGTAGTACATATGTCTCCTTTTTTCCCCCTATTGACTTCCTCCCAGCCTTCCCTACTTTCCAATACATACTCTTATCTGCCCCTCCCCCCATGTCTTGTATCCATTGGTTATGCTTATATACATGCATACAAATCCTTCAGTTGATCTCTTACAACCTCCCCCAACCTCCCTTGCCTTCCCGTTGTAGTATGACAGTCTGTTCATTGCTTCTTTTCCTCTGTATCTGTGTTGTTCCCCCTCCCCTGTCCCCTGATTCTCTGCTTTACATTATCTTGCCTCTGCAGGCTAGAAATAAACCTATAAGAACAAAAAATGTTTGAGTCCCAATATGTGTGCGCATCAGCACTGGTATCTGAATGGTGGACAAATGGTAGCAATGAAGGTCCCACCCTCTCTGGTTTGCTCCTAGGCAACCTGTAGCAACACACAGCTGCTGACTGCTCCCATGGCAAGACATTGTCAGTATCTTCCATCTCTGGACTGTTTCTCCTCTTGTCTTTGTGGTTGGAGCAGACCTCTCAATTCCTCTCTGATGCAGGAGTCCACTTGGTCTTGGAGTTGTTTTCTGAAAGTATATAAACATATTCTCAACCAAAAGTTAATAAAGTAATCTTTTCTATAAAATTGACTTGGGGTCCTTTTTATTTTTTCCAAATGATTTTCTGTTGGCTTATTTTGACACCATGTGTGTTTTTCATGGATGTCTTGCTGTTAGCATTACAAATGCTATTTAAAATTTTAAATAAGAAAACTAAATTCCAGAAAGATAAAATTTTCCACTCTCCTATATTCCTACTTTTATCAGAGAATATGTTTTATCCTATTGAAGTATTTCCTCACTTCTACATCACTGTTCCTAGTATTCTTTCTGCACCCTCCTATTTACATTGAATATATGTCTTTCCTCCTCCTTAGGCAGCAACATTTTGAAAGCAGAGGCTCTTATTTTTCCTGGAATGCCAACACAAAATGCATTGTCATGCTTAGATTTTCAAGAGTGATTTGAATGAGTTCAGATTAGAAATGAGGTTATTACTTCCTTCTCTCAAATCTAGTTGGATAGAACAACTGTTACGGTGTTTTTTTATTGTTGTATATTTTTTCCACTGATTTTTAGAGAGTGTAAGGAAGGGAGAGAGTGAGACCAAGAACCAGAAGAAGAGGGAGAGAGGGAGAGAAAGAGAAAGAAGACACAAAGAGAAACATTAATTGGTTGCCTCCCACTTGTGCCCCTACCTCATCCAGGGATTGAACCTGAATGCAACTATGTGCCCTTGAACAAGAATTAAACCCTAGATCCTTCCATCAGCTCGTCAACATGCTAGCTACCAAGCAAACCAATCAGGGCAAGCAACAGTGTCTTTTATTTGTAGCCTTTAATTTTTATTATTTTTTTAACATTTTAATCATTTTTAAATGTTTTATTAACTTTTTAATTTAATAAATCTTTGTTGTTCAGATTATTGCCATTGTTCCTTTTTTTCTCCCCATAGCTCCCCTCCACCCAGTTCCCACCCCTCCCTCTGCCTTTATCTCCCACCCCCACATTGTCCTCATCCATAGGTGTATGATTTTGGTCCAGTCTATACCCTCACCCACCTCACCCCTTTCCCCTTGATAATTCTCAGTCCACTCCCTTTCTATGCCCCTGATTCTATTATAGTCACCAGTTTATTGTGTTCATCAGATTTTTTATTCATTTGACTTTTAGATTTACTTGTTGATATATGTGTATTTGATATTTGATAATTTTTATCTTTACCTTTTTCTTCTTCCTCTTCTTAAAGAGTACCTTTCAGCATTACATATAATATTGGTTTGGTGTTGATGAACTCTTTTAGTTTTTTCTTATCTGTGAAGCTCTTTATCTGACCTTCAATTCTGAATATAGCTTTGCTGGGTAGGTTCTTGGTATTCATTACTTAGAATATTTCTTACCACTCCCATCTGGCCTACATAGTTTCTGTTGAGAAATCAGCTGACAATCATATGGTCCTCCCTTGTAGGTAATTAACTGTTTTTCTCTTGCTGCTTATAATATTCTCTCTTTTTAATTATGATGTGTCTTGGTATGATCCTCTTTGGATTTTTTTGTTTGTTTATTTGGGGTTCTGTGCCCTTCCTGGACTTGAAAATCTATTTCTTTCACCAGGTTGGGGAAGTTTTCAGTCATTATTACTTCAAATAGATTTTCAGTATCTTGCTCTCTCTCTTCTTCTGGCACCTACATAATTCTGATGTTGGTAGTACACTGGAAGTTGTCCCAGAAGCTCCGTTCACTATCTTCACAATTTTGGATTCTGTTTTCTTTTTTCTTTTACAGTTGAGTGTTTTTTGCTTCTTTGTATTTCAAATGTTTGAATTGATTCTTGTGTTTTTCTAGTCTGCTGTTAGGTCTCTGTATAATATATATATGTATTTTATTTCAATCAGTGTATGTTTAATTTCTAGTTGTTCCTTTTTCATCTTCTCTTGGGTCTTGCTAAATTTATCCATCTTTTCTAGGAAATTCTTGAAAAACTTTATAATTGTGGTTTTGAATCCAGTTGTTTGTTTTCCTCCATTTCTTTCATTTGTGATCTATTCCTTTGTCTCTGCATTTTCGCTGCTTCCTTGAGTTGGTAGAGTAGCTTTGTGTGCTAGGTGTCCTATATGGTCCAGTAGGTCTGCCTTCTCAGTTACCTGAGGTGGATTCTCTTGGTGCACCCCTTTGTGGACTGTGTGTACAGCCTTGTTGTAGTTAAGTCTTGATTGTTGTTGGTATCACTGGGGGGAATTGACCTCCAAGCCAATTGGTTGTGAGGATCAGCTGTGTCTATGCCAGGAAAACTTCTTTGCTGGAGTCAGCCTTTTGATACAAGACTTTCAAAATTGCAAAAGCCTCTGTGCTCAGCTTGGATGGCGTGGAGTCTCAGGGCTTAGCAGACAGACTTGGCTTTCTGTCAGCCCTGCCCTATGCAAGCCCCTGAGTCTCAATGTTCCTCAGTAATGACTGCAGCCTTCTCTGTGGACACTTGTACTCTTGTGCCTTCAGATCTCTGCCTGTCATGGCTCCTCTGAGTTTCCTTGCATTCCAGGTACGTGTATGAGTCTGGGTTCCCAGGGTCTCACCCAAAACTGGGGTTAAGTGCAGTTGGAAGTGGAGTTCAGCAGAGTCAGGAGGTTCTGACTTCCTCCTGCTAGAGAAAGCCAGTGTCACAATCAGCAGTCAGTCCTCTGCCTTCCTTTCGAGGCTCCCCAGAGTTTTCATGCACTCCTCCCTTATTCTGACAGTCCAGACTCTGTCCAGATGAGTCTTGCCTGGAATGAGGGTTCAGTGCAGTTGGGAGTTTCTGTCTCCCTCCTGCTAGAGGAAGTCAGCCAGCCATTCTACAACCCATCCTCTCCACGCGCGTGTCTCTGTACCTCAGCTTTTTACAGCTCCTCTGAGTCTCCATGAACCCTTCTCTTTCCTTCTAGTTGTAGAATTTCCACTCAACCAGCTTTCCTGTGGTTCTGGATAATGTCTGTTTTGTCTTTTAGCTATAGTTTTGAAATTGTTGTGTGAGGCAGCAGTTTAGGTGTTCACCTATGCCACCATCTTGTTTCCACCCTAATTTTTATTCTTTATTAGAATTTCTATCTCTTTGTATACTTTATTCACATGTTATTTTACATTTCTTACTTTTTCATTAAAGTTCTTAGCATATTAATCATGTTTTTAAAAACATTTCTGGTCGAATAATTCCAACATTTCTGCAATATATAATTCTGGTGCTGATGTTTGTTCATTCTCTGCAAACTGTGTTTTCTTGTCTTTTAATATGCTTTGTAATTCTTTTTGAAAATTGGGGCATAATATATCTCATAACAAAGAACTACAGCAAATAAGCTTCTAATGTCCTAGTCAAATGGGAGGCAGGGAAGAAAATGTTCTATAGACTTATGATTATTACAGCCCTTGCAAACTGTGAACTTCAGCAGTGCTTTTCAGTTTATCCCTGCTTTAGTGGACAGGATGGCTAGCAGGAGCTGGAGGTAGATATCGCCCTTGTCTCACATGAAAGGATAGAAAGGGCTAAAGTTGTGTGTTTCTCTGCCTCAAGGTAGATATGGCCCAGATAAAACCATAGCAGATTAGACTCCAGTAAAAAGTTTCCCCCAAAGACAGGTCCTGTTAAAAAGAACAGCATGCTGGAGTATCAAAACGATATTTCTCTTCTCCCGGCTAGAAGCAGGAGGGCCTTTTCTCTGATATTTATTGTGAGGACCTGGTAGAGCTCTTGAAGATAAACGTTACAAAAGTGCAGAGGCTCTTGTACAACTGGGTGTCCTTGTATTTTTAAATTCCAGAGTAGTTCACAACTAGACCTCTGGCAATTAGCCAGTTAGAACCCAGGGTTTTCCTCTCTCAGCACTTGAAACCCAGGAGTTTCTGCTCCTGGGCTCCTGGTTTGGTAAGTTATGCTCTCCTGGATTTTTTCTGTCTGTCTACTTTTTTTATTATTTTCATTTTTATTGAGGCTTTTATTTTACGCATCAGGCATTGTGCTAAGTGACTTAGGTGGATCGTTTCCTTTAATCCTAAAAAAGCAGCTCCGTAGGGTTGCAGTGCATTGATACACATGTGCACATACAGAGAAACTGAGGCTCGGGGAGGTTAAGAAACGTGCAGGTATTGTGCAGTGAGTAGTGACAACATTAGGGTTCGAGCATTGGCAGCTTCACTCCAGACCATACACTTCCAAAGTTTGGTCCAGGGCCAGCAGCATGCACGCCACGGGAGCCTGTTACAAGGGCAGATCCTTGCCCTCACCCCACGCTGGGCCGCTGCGTGCGAAACTGCCCTTGAATGAGACGCCAGGAAGATGTGTGCGCACAGGAAAGTTTGGGCAGAACTGGTCTAGACCACACAGGAGCATGTGTTTGGCTCGGTAAATGAGCTCCCAGGGGATTCTTATGCCCCTTATATTTTGACAGCCACGGGCTTCAGGGAGTTGCCTTCCTTTCAAAGGGTCCAGGCCAACTCTCTCAACGCCGGGGAGTGAGCAAAGACAGCTTCTGGGTGAGGATGAACTTGACATAACAAAAATCATACGCCTTCCTGTGCTCAGCTGACTGAGATTTGAAGCCAGCTCTGACACCCGTTGGCTGTGGTAACCAGCAAGTCACTTCTTATCACCTCAGCCTCCTCATCTGCAAAATGGGTATTGGTGATAGACAATGAGTTCTCACCTCCCTTATTCAATCAATCCCCATCCGAGGAACACTTTGTTCTTGGGTGTTGGCTGGAAGGCTGGTCACAAAGCTTTTAACATTTAAAGCACATTTGGAGTGTTTATGTGGCAGGTAGTAGAGGGCCTGGCCACTAGTCCAGGGGGCCTCTCTTACACGTGAAACCAGAATGTTGGCTGCCATCATCTTGAATGAATGC